>JACEEZ010007521.1:20000-35000 GCA_016584305.1 Chionoecetes opilio
AAAGAGGAATTGGATTCATCGGAAGATGGTCGTTGTCGAGATGTCATCGAACAAAGAGAGAGAGAAAGTGAGGGAGGGAATTCGGATATTTCGAGGGCTACTACTCGATCTAAATGCAAATTACCGTCTACAAATGTATCCTGCAGTTCACTTTAGGGAGTTTTGCGCGCCAGGTATATATGGAAGGATGTGATTGGGGGAAGGGAAGACTGATGGGGTGGCGAGGTTGTGTGAAAGGCAAGATTGGGGTGAGGAGGTTTTGGTGGTGGTGATGTTACCGGTTTGTATCCCGCCGCTGCCACCATTAATGTTACCGTTTGTATCCCACCGCTGCCACCATTAATGTTACCCGCTTGTATCCCACCGCTGCCACCATTAATGTTACCCGTTTGTATCCCACCGCTGCCACCATTAATGTTACCCGTTTGTATCCCACCGCTGCCACCATTAATGTTATCCGTTTGTATCCCACCGCTACCACCATTAATGTTACCTGTTTGTATTCCACCCCTGCCACCATTAATGTTACCCGTTTGTATCCCACCGCTGCCACCATTAATGTTACCCGTTTGTATCCCACCGCTGCCACCATTAATGTTATCCGTTTGTATCCCACCGCTGCCACCATTAATGTTATCCGTTTGTATCCCACCGCTGCCACCATTAATGTTACCCGTTTGTATCCCACCGCTGCCACCATTAATGTTACCCGCTTGTATCCCACCGCTGCCACCATTAATGTTACCCGGTTGTATCCCACCACTGCCACCATTAATGTTACCCGTTTGTATCCCACCGCTGCCACCATTAATGTTACCCGGTTGTATCCCACCGCTGCCACCATTAATGTTATCCGTTTGTATCCCACCGCTGCCACCATTAATGTTATCCGTTTGTATCCCACCGCTGCCACCATTAATGTTACCCGTTTGTATCCCACCGCTGCCACCATTAATGTTACCCGTTCCTATCTTGTTTTTAAAGGTAACAGGGTTGTGCGTAGGAGTTTTAGCGTCGTAATATAGAATACAATAAGTTGATCTACAGAGACAAGAAATCTAAAACAAAATATTCACGTATATGAAATAAAATGTCCCTCACTGAACCACATTTCCTTTCGTGTTATAAATCAATACAACTCAGGAAACTCTTGCCTCATAAATAACCTCCTCTTCCTCTTCTTCCTCCTCCTCCTCCTCCTCCTCCTCCTCCTCCTCCTCCTCCTCCTCCTCCTCCTCCTCCTCCTCTTCTTCTTCTTCTTCTTCTCTTCTTCATTCTCTACCTCCTCCTCCTCTCTCCTCCTCCTTTCTTCTCTCTTCTTCTTCTTCTTCTTCTTCTCTTCTCTTCATTCTCTCCTCCTCCTCCTCCTCCTCCTCCTCCTCCTCCTTCCCTCTTCCTCCTCCTCCTCCTCCTCCTCCTCCTCCTCCCTCCTCCTCCTCCTCTCCTCCTCCTCCTCCTCCTCCTCCTCCTTCTTCTTCTGCTTCTCTTCCTTCTTCTTCTTCTCTTCTTCTTCTCTTCATTCTCTACCTCCTCCTCCCTCCTCCTCCTCCTCCTCCTCTTCCTCTCCTCCTCCTCCTCCTCCTCTCCTCCTCCTCTCTTCTCCTCTCTTCTCTCTTCTCTCTTCCTCTTCCTCCTCTCTCCTCCTCCTCTCTCCTCCTCCTCCCCTCTCTCTCCTCCTCTCTCCTCTTCCTCCTCCTTCCTCCTCTATCTCTCCTGCATCCTCCTCCTCCTGCTGTTGGTGGTCATCTTACACGTCTACCTTTCCTGGGATTAATTGGGGGATCTACCTTACCTGAGAGAGAGAGAGAGAGAGAGAGAGAGAGAGAGAGAGAGAAATAATATCGAGAAATGTGCTGCGAAATTCAGAGATAAGTGGATGAAGCGTTTTTTGTTTCCCCAGAATCAACACATGGAAATATTTGTCGTCACTCATTAGCGTTAGTATTGTGCACTTGATATGTTGCCGTAACCTTTCTGACATTGGACTCGCATTATTAGCAAGAGAGAGAGAGAGAGAGAGAGAGAGAGAGAGAGAAGAGCGAGAGAGGAGAGATAATTAGAATTGTGTACAGTAAACAAAATGAGGACACACATATCATGAGACCTGCGAAAACACACACATCTCTCTCTCTCTCTCTCTTCTCTCTCTCTCTCTCTCTCTCTCTCTCTCTCTCTCTCTCTCTCTCTCTCTCTCTCTCTCTCTCTCTCTCTCTCTCTCTCTCTCTCTCTCTCTCTCTCTCTCTCTCTCTGCTCCTGCAAGCCTGGCGGTGCAGAGATGAGCAGGAAATAAATCTTGGCGATGGTTTGGTAGGCAGGAGCAGACGCCTCTCTCGCCGCCCTGCAATCCCATTACTGTTGCCCTGACGCACCTGCAGCGCCGCCTACAGGAAGCTTTATGCCCGGAGACTGCTATTTTATATGCTATTTTATATCCTCCTATTGCAGTGTTGTTACGCCTTGGTTACTTTGTTGGCGAGGCTTTCACTGCTTTTGGGTGGGGTGTGAAGAGAGAGGAGAGAGAGAGAGAGAGAGAGAGAGAGAGAGAGAGAGAGAGAGAGAGAGAGAGAGAGAGAGAGAGAGACATCCTTTCACTGCTTTAGGGATGGGGGAGGGAGTATGTGTATGTGACTGTATGTGTGTGTGTGTGTGTGTGTGTGTGTGTGTGTGTGTGTTTGTGTGTGTATGTGTGGTGTATGTGTGTTTAAACAGTGATTTAAATGGTATTGTCTTTTAAATCGTTGCCTGAAGTCAGAAAAAGGATTAAATCAGGTAGAATCAATGACAGTGTAGTGTGTGTGTGTGTGTGTGTGTGTGTGTGTGTGTGTGTGTGTGTGTGTGTGTGTGTTTCAGCAGTGATTTAAATGGTATTGTCTTTTAAATCGTTGCCTGAAGCCAGAATTTTTTTTTTATCAGGTAGAGACAATGACTGTATGTGTGTGTGTCTGTCTGTCTGTCTGTGTTGTGTGTGTGTGTGTGTGTGTGTGTGTGTGTGTGTGTGTGTGTGTGTGTGTGTGGTGTGTGTGTTGTAAGAAGAGAGATAAGTGCAAGGTACATGGGAAATATTATGCGAAAATCATGGTTATTTTACGATGGTGTTTAGTGTGATAATTCGACAGTTTCACGACCCCCATAATCACCAATGGATGGCCTGATTCTCTAACGACGAGGCGTGAACGTTTACGAGCCGGCCCAACGCCCCTCTTTTTTACTCGCTTTTTTTTTTCATGCACGGTTTTTTTTCTCATTTGCGAGTTTTTTTTTCTTTTAATGCACGGTTGTTGTTGTTTTTTTTGCGTATGTCTGTGTGTGTCATCTTCCTCCTTCCTTATCTTCTTCCTCTTCTTTCCTTTCTTCTTCTTTCCTTTCTTCTCCTTCTTCTCTTCTCCTCCTTCTTCTTCTCATCTCTTCTCCTCTCTTTCCTCTTCCTCCTCCTTCTGTTCATCTCTTCTTCTTTCCTCTTCTCTCTTCCTCCTCCTTCTCTTCCTCCTCTTCCTCCTCCTTATGTTCTTCCTCTTCCTCCTTCTCATCTTCCTCTTCCTCCTCCATCTCTTCTTCCTCTTCCTCCTCTTCCTCCTCTTCCTCTTCCTCCTCCTTCTGTTCTTCCTCTTCCTCCTGCTTATGTTCTTCTCTTCCTCCTCCTTCTCATCTTCCTCTTCCTCCTCTTCTCATCTTCCTCTTCCTCCTCCTTCTCTTCTTCCTCTTCCTCCTTCTCTTCTTCCTCCTCCTCCTCTTTCCTACCCGCAGCTCCACTCTATCGTCATTTTATCAAGCATTTCATCCCAGGTTTTATCCCTTCCTTCACCTAAACGACATTCTTGCTATCCCTTAAAAAAAAATATAAAAAATTAGGGCGTCATCCTTAACATTTCCTCATCACTCTTATGTTCCTTGATGATAAGTGGTAGTAGTAGTAGTAGTAGTAGTAGTAGTAGTAGTAGTAGTATAGTAGTAGTAGTAGTAGTAGTAGTAATAGCAGTAGTAAGTAGTAGTAGTAGTAGTAGTAGTAATCTCACAACTTGTTTCTCACATAGCTACACTTACCCATTAAAAGTTATTGTAATTTGGATGGATCTACAATGTTATCCCCGGCATTTCAATTATCTATCGAAAAAAATATTTTCGGATGTTCCAGAACATACCAAAATTGACGACGATCAGGTTTTTATTATTTTGCCGCAAAACTATGAGTCGTTGAAGAAGACTTATCTAAGTAACAAAGGTTCATCTTGAGGTGTTCTACATGATGCAGTAATCGGCTTGTCAAAACACCTCATGGTTGTCGAGAAAATTGATATTTTGTATAAATGTACGAATATGCTATTTTCTCGGTTACTTCACCAATCAATATTTTTTTGCTTTCCAAAAATGATAGCCCTTGATCTACTTCATATTTACTTCTCTATACATGTTGCATTTATCTGCCATAGTTTTTTAGTTATTGAAAAAAACGTGATTTTCACAAAAAATCAAGGCATACCCCTTGCAAAATTTGCAATATTTTTTGAAAAATGATTTGCTTAAAAATTTGTTCCTTGCAGTTTACGGGCATGCTGAACATGAATCTGGAGGCAGTTTTCAGTTACAATGATTAGAAGTCCCTATTTCAGCCAATTGCAAAATTTGCAATATTTCTTGAAAAATATATTTGCTTGAAAATTAGTTCCTAGCAGTTTTCGGGCATGCTGAACACGAATCTGGAGTCAGTTTTCAGTTACAATGATTTCAAGTCCCTATTTCAGGCAAATCACAACGACATGATACTTCCAGATATTCTTTAAAAATCACAATTTAGACAAAACTTACTACAAGACATAATAATATAGTATTCCTAGATTAATCATTACTTCAATACAATGATCAGTATTAGTATTTTCAATATTAGTAATATTATTATTATTCCCTATTTGAGCCATCCATGCGATTGTCAAAGTACTTATAAAAACCTAGGAATACTATAGCAATCCTGTGGGACTTCTAATGCCCTCCCATGACTCCTGTAGGATGCGTGAAGGAGCGAAGGAACCCGTGAAGGACTCTGAAGAATTGTATACAAAGCGAAGGATACTTAAAAAAATAGTTCTTCCTCCTCCCATTTCCTCTCCTCCCTTTCTTCTCCTCCTTCCTCCTCCCTCCCCCTCCCTTCCTTGCCCCACCTCCTTCCTTCTCCTCCCCCTCTCCCCTCCCTAGAGGTATAGAGGCTCGTCTATTGAAGGAGAGAGGATACAGAAGGAAGGTTTAGGAAAGTTGTCCATTTCACAGGTAGAAGTTCTGTGTCCAATGTTTGTGTTTTCTGTCCCACCTTGTCGCTTCAACTTTTTTTATTGTTTATCTTTGAATCGGGTTTAATTAGCTGTTGTTTAGGTCCTGATTGATGTTATTTTGTATGAGAGAGAAGAGAGAGAGAGAGAGAGAGAGAGAGAGAGAGAGAGAGAGAGAGAGAGAGAGAGGAGAGAGAGAGAGAACATAAGAAAATAAGGAAGCTACAAGAGGCCTTCATACACGTGGTGGTTCCTGTTACTGAGAGAGAGAGAGAGAGAGAGAGAGAGAGAGAGAGAGAGAGAGAGAGAGAGAGAGAGAGAGAGAGAGAGAGAGAGACATAAGAAAATTGGAAGCTGCAAGAGGCCTTCATACACGTGGTGGTTCCTGTTACTGAGAGGGGAAGAGAGAGAGAGAGAGAGAGAGAGAGAGAGAGAGAGAGAGAGAGAGAGAGAGAGAGAGAGAGAGAGAGAGAGAGAGAGAGAGAATAAAACTTCACTTAAGGGCACCAAGTGAGAGAGAGAGAGAGAGAGAGAGAGAGAGAGAGAGAGAGAGAGAGAGAGAGAGAGAGAGAGAGAGAGAGATAATAAAACTCCACTTTCGGGCACCCAAGTCGTCATTGTTTTATATCCCCGCACAAGCCTCTGTAAATCAAGTGAAAAATAAATATTCAGGTCACTCGGTGGAAAACTAGGATGGATGTGAGACGCTACGACCCGCGGGAAACATACTGACGCGAGACCTTCTGTATGTCTCCTCCGAAAAAATCAAATAAAAGAGGATTTGATTTACGGTTCAAAAATATGAAACTTCAGAAAATCTTGATTCTGGCGAAGGGAAGCTCGTGAACCGTGTCAGAAAATCTTGATTCTAGCGAAGGGAAGCTCTTGAACCATGGCAGAGATTTGGTTTAGATGAGAATAGTTTGGAGAGGTTAAGGTTAAGAGGGTTTGAGGGAGGAAGGGAAGAGGGAAGGGGGTTTTTGAAGGTAAAAGGAGAGAGGGAGGGAAGGGGAAGGGGTTTTTTGAAGGTAAAGAGAGATGAAAGGGTGGGTGGAAGGGGTTTTTGAAGGTAAAGAGTGATGAAAGGGTGGGGGAAGGGGGTTTTTGAAGGTAAAGAGAGAGGAGGGAAGAGGGGAAGGGGTTTTTTAAGGTAAAGAGGATGAAAGGGTGGGGGAAGGGGGTTTTTGAAGGTAAAGAGAGAGGAGAAGGGTGGGGGAAGGGGGTTTTTGAAGGTAAAGAGGGATGAAAGGGTGGGGGAAGGGGTTTTTGAAGGTAAGAGGAGGTGAGGGTGGGGGAAGGGTTTTTAAGGTAAAGAGGGAGGAAAGGGTGGGGGAAGGGGGTTTTTGAAGGTAAAGAGAGATGAAAGGGTGGGGGAAGGGGGTTTTTGAAGGTAAAGAGGGATGAAAGGGTGGTGGAAGGGGGTTTTTGAAGGTAAAGAGAGATGAAAGGGTGGGGGAAGGGGGTTTTTGAAGGTAAAGAGGGATGAAAGGGTGGGGGAAGGGGTTTTTGAAGGTAAAGAGGGATGAAAGGGTGGGGGAAGGGGGTTTTTGAAGGTAAAGAGGGATGAAAGGGTGGGGGAAGGGGGTTTTTGAAGGTAAAGAGGGATGAAAGGGTGGTGGGAAGGGGTTTTTTTTAAGGTAAGGAGAGAGGGAGGGTGGGGGTGGGTATGAAGCTGTAATAATGTACGGTGGAAGGCTCTTGTTTTTTTGACATCTTATCCTTTTTATATTTTTTTCTCATTGTTGAAAGAATGGTACCAGTCACAGCGAACGACAGGACAAAGACCCAGTGAGCCCCATGGAAGAGAACCCGAGGAAGCGAAGACCCAGAGCGTGAAACGTGGCGCGGCAGATCAGCTTTAGTGTGTCGCGGCCGGTAGATGGCGGGATAAAAAACCGAAAGTGTCACAAAGAACTCCCATGAGCCGTAAAAGTCTGAGACCAAGATGGAACGCCTCCGCTGTGATCCCAACCGCTAACTCCCATTTATTATTTACCGGAGCGATGGAGTAAGTGTGGCTGAGTGCAACGGAACGGAACGCACTTGAGCCTCTTGAAGGATTTAGTGGCTTTCTTTAAGTAGATTAAGCGACTTATTTCTAGCGAAGCCAAGAAAAGACTGAGGCTGAAACGTCTCCAGACCATCAGCGGGGCTTCGACAGGGGTGTGTGGCCGTGGTCAAAGGCCGGGCAGTGTTGTGAAGGGCGTGTGTGAGGGAGAGCCTTGGTACTAGAGGCTCGGCTTTGTCTAGGGCGGTGCTAAGAGTAGATAAGAAACAAACTATTAACCCCTTCACGCTCAGATCTTTCCTTTGCTATAATAAATTGTGTTTTCGAGCCATATAATTACAAAAAGTAACGGAATATATCAAATTAGTTACTCGACAAGGATACTAAACAGGTCATATCTATAAAATATTGCTTATATTCACTAAAAATCGTCTAATGGTGGTCAAATTACAATGGAAATTACGTTCTGGGTCTCAAGGGGTTAATGTACAGCCGTGTGTGAGGCTCATGGATTCTGGATAACAGTCTTAGATATCTTACCGTGTGTGATGTGACTGGGGTTATAACTGTGACTGTGACTGTGACTGTGACTGTGACTGTGACTGTGGCTGTGAAGAAGGCATCGCATCCAGACCACCCTCCTGACACCCGTGGACGTCTTGGGATCACGAGCCGAGGCGCCGAAACGAGCCGAGGAAATGGTTTTAAAGTCCGGCCAATAGTTTTGAAGGCTGGAAACTTAGCGTGTCACTCGAGGACTCTTGCTGCAAATTGCTAAGAACCCTCGAGCCTCATGACGTTCTTGGCGCCCCTCGCCTGGCCGCCCTTCGTGGTAATGAGACTCCCGCTATGTATTATAACTTCCCCTCAACTCTGTACTGTTTTGTTTCATACATTTACAGAAGGAAGGTGCGGGTTCAGGGTGGGTTAGAATAGAGAACTTAGTTAGAACAGAGGTTAGAATAGAGTTAGAACAGAGGTTAGAATAGTTAGAAGAGAGTAAGAACAGAGGTTAGAATAGAGTTAGAACGGTTAGAATAGAGTTAGAATAGAGTTAGAACAGAGTTAGAATAGAGTTAGAACAGAGGTTAGAATAGTTAGAACAGAGGTTAGAATAGTTAGAACAGAGGTTAGAATAGTTAGAAAAGAGGTTAGAATAGAGTTAGAACAGGTTAGAATAGAGAATAGAGCTAGAACAGAGGATTAACAGAGCTAGAACAAAGATTAATAGAGTTAGAACAGAGGATAGAATGGTCGTGGCGAATGATGGAAAGAAGTCATCAGCATAGGATACTATAGTCCTACCCTTCACAAACCATGTATGTACGCCTGCACACATAGTTAAGCTTAAAGACTCATGTAGATAGATTACACAGACCATTACATGACACTTGCCTTGTCCCTGTTGCACTTCCCGAAGGATTATTAAGCCGCTTTGTGTATATATGTGTGTGTGTATATATATATATATATATATGTGTGTTGTGTGTGTGTGTGTGTGTGTGTGTGTGTGTGTGTGTGTGTGTGTGTGTGTGTCCACCTTGAGACACACTGCTTAGACGTCACTTCTCGGTCATTGGCATTATTGATCCTCCTTTCATTCCTCCTTCCCCTCCTCAACCTTGCCTACTCTCACCCTCCCTCTTCTTCTCCCTCTACTCTCCTACCCTCCCTCTACCCTCCCTCTACCCTGCTTCTACACTCCCTCCTACCCTCCCTTCTACCCTCTCTCAACCCCTCCCTCTCCCCTCCCCTTCTCCCCTCCCTCTCCGCGTCACCAGGTCCTAAGTGACTGGGTTATCGTGAGTTGTGGTGACAGGCTGCCAGTCACTATATATAGATGGCTGAGTCTTGAGGTGCAGAACGGGTGAACTTATTGCACGTCAAGAACCTGATGGGAGTAGCCGGGACTATAGGCATATACTATATAGGCAAGGACCTCTCGCCCTCTAATTATATATACGTATTTACTGTACACGGTCTCTGGTTTGCTGTGATTGTATAGGCGCTGAGGACATGGAGTAGGCAAAATATTAAGTAATGTAGCCTACACGAAAAAAAAAAAAAAAAATCGGCGCTTTTTTTTGTAAGGGAAAATCTGAATGTGAAAATATAAAAAAAATAATCTGCATTTTTTTTTCTTGCCCTTTTTTTTTTTTTTTTTTTTTTTTTTGGGAAAGGAAGAAAGAAAATATGCTGGGTTTATTATTTTTTTTTTTTGGAAAGGAAGAAAGAAAATATGCTGGATTTATTTTTCTATTTTTTTCTCCCGTTTTGAAAGGCAGACACGCCATTAACCTGTCGTCGGGCGTGTCAGTCAGTGGTAGAAGAAAAAAATGTGGGTTATGTTTTATTTTGCTTATTGGCAGTTGGTCAGTTGATAGGTACCCCTCACCCCTCCATCACTCCTAACATTCGCCCCCCAACCCTTCATCCCCTTTCCTCCCCCTGGCCCCACACCCCTCCTTCTCCCCTGCCCTGCCACACCCCCAACATCCCTCCAAACACCCCCTTTCCTCCCTCCCTTCATACATGGTGTTTTTTTTCTCACTTTTTGCCATGCTGACCTGGGCTGAAGGGAGAGGTGGGTGGGAGGAGCCTTCAACTTTACTATTCTTTTGCCTCTAACACGTAGAAACTATAGTGGTAGAAAGTAGTCACCCAGGCAGTCTCGTTTGGCCCAGTAGGTCTGTTGCTGTCTGTTCTTCCTTTGTATTCCTTTATAATACCCCCAACCCCGCTCCATACCCCCAAATAACCACCCCTCCAACCCCTCACCCCAACACACATCCCTCCAACCCCTCACCCCAACACACATCCCTCCAACCCCTCACCCCACACACATCCCTCCAACCCCTCACCCCAACACACATCCCTCCAACCCCTCACCCCAACACACATCCCTCCAACCCCTCACCCCAACACACATCCCTCCAACCCCTCACCCCATCACACATCCCTCCAACCCCTCACCCCAACACACATCCCTCACCCCCTCCCCATACCCCGCCACACCCCCTTGATGAAATCTACCCACGCTGCCTTACTTTTTCCCCGTGCAGTATAAGTTTCTTTCCCCTCCAAGGTCCGCCAGATTAATTCCTGATCCCAGTTTTTCCTTTACGATCCCCTTTTTGAACACTCGGGTGGCTGTTGTAATTGTCAGCTGAGGGAAATAACTGAAAATCCCAATGTGAGAGAGAGAGAGAGAGAGAGAGAGAGAGAGAGAGAGAGAGAGAGAGAGAGAGAGAGAGAGATTCATATTTGCGGTGGGGAGGAAAGTGAAAAAAATTTGCATGAAAATTGTGTACCAGGCAGGTGGTTCCCAGGTGGGCGGCGGTTATCCAGGTGGTGCGTGGTGGGCAGCGGTGGGTCCAGGTGGTGCGGGCGTGGGCTGACCATTACCTCACCTGATGGGCAGCGACGGGCGTTTAAGTTTATTTTCCATCTTAAATTGATTGATTTCATGGCCGAATTTTTCCTCGCAATTTTTTTATATTTTTTTTAAGACCACCATTATCTTACCTAATGGGCGGCGACGGGCGGACAGGGAGGACGCTGGACACCTATGCACGCCCATTGGTTCCCGCTGATGATGAACCGGAATTGAATTTAGCGACAAAGCGACCGTTGATAACACTTTCATCTTAAAGTGATTGACGTGGTGGCCGATTTTCTCCTCGGATATTTTTTTTTTTTTTTTTTTTTTTTTTTTTTGATAGATAGATAGATTGGCAATTTGGTGGATACAGTCAATCAATTTCAGGGCAGTGGTGGTCGCCTTGTTTGTCTCTCTCTTCTGCCCTGGACGCCTCTTGACCTCTTGACCTCTTGACCTCTTGACCTCTTGACCCGCACTTATTAAGTCAATATAATGTAATCAAATCAAAATAACAATAATAACGGTACATGTATTGTCACTTTGGGCAATCATTTCAGAATAATAGAACATTTAGTCGCGGTGAAAGACAAGAACACCCCCCCTTCCCCCCCCCCCCCACACACACACGCACACACACACACACGTAAGCTCAGCAGCACTCAGTATAAAAAGAAAACATAGAAACATATATCAAAGCTGACGGTGCATCAACATTTTCAAAGGAATGAATAAAACAACACATTGAAGAGGCAGGCAGTCGAAGAGAGAGAGAGAGAGAGAGAGAGAGAGAGAGAGAGAGAGAGAGAGAGAGAGAGAGAGAGAGAGAGAGGATCGGACTTACGGACTTAGATTTTTTGTCATGACTACCACTCGAGTGCGTTCCTCCCACCTGCTGCCCTTCGATCACAGCGCTCAAGGGAACAGGCATGAGAGACAACCACGTCGGGAGGTGTTTTGGGTCCTTGCATATACACGGGGAGGTCTCTGTTGGTGCCTTTTTTGTGATGAAACTATGATACGCGTTTTTTTCTTAATTTTTTGTGATGAAACTCCATGACACGCGTTTTATTCTCGTTTTTTTGTGATGAAACTATGATACGCGTTTTTTTCTTCATTTTTTGTGATGAAACTCCATGACACGCGTTTTATTCTCGTTTTTTTGTGATGAAACTGCACATGTACGATACGCGGTTTTTTTTTTTTCATCATTTTTTGTGATGAAACTGTATGATACGCGTTTATTTTTGTTTTTTGGTCCAGATACCTGAGTTGTTTCCTCTTCTCTACCTTACAATGCTCCTCTATTCTTCAGTCTCTTCAACAAATCCTCAAATATATGAAAAAAAAAGGACACCAGATTGTCAAAGGAAATTTATGACATTCATCTTGAGAAGCGAATGAGAAAATTTAAGGCGAAGCTATTGGGTGGCGCGTCATGACTCCCATTATTAAGGTCAAGGGTGAACCACGATCCCCTGGCGCTCATTTCACCGTCAGGAGGGAATTTATTAGCATCAGGAAGCCATCTGTTACGACGCCTGACACTGCCATTATCAGAACCTATTGGAGAGTTCGGATCTTGTCTTCTCCTTTTTCTTCCCTTCAATACCCTACTTTCTCCTCCTCCTCCTCCTCCTCCTCCTCCTCCTCCACCTCCTCCTCCTCCTCCACCTCCTCCTCCTCCTTCTCCTCCTCCTCCTCCTCCTCCTCCTCCTCCTCCTCCTCCTCCTACTTCCTATCCTTTCTCTCTTATTATCTAGTTAGTGTAGTGTAGGTAAAGCAAACAGCCTTGTAAGGACCTATCGGCCTGTTGCTGTTTGTGTTTCCTTTGTATTCCTTGGTATTCCTCTGCCTCCTCCTTCTCCTCCTTCTCCTCCTCCTCCTCCTCCTCCTCCTCTACTACTACTACTACTACTACTACTACTACTACTACTACTACTACTACTACTACTACTACTACTACTACTACTGTACTACTACTACTACTACTACCACTACTACCACTACTACTACTACTACTACTACTACTACTACTACTACTACTACTACTACTACTACTACTACTACTACTACTACCACTACTACCACTACTACCACTACTACTACTACTACTACTACTACTACTACTACTACTACTACTACTACTACTACTACTACTACCACTACTACTACTACTACTACTACTACTACTACTACCACTACTACTACTACTACTACTACTACTACTACTACTACTACTACTACTACTACTACTACTACTACTACTACTACTACTACTACTACTATTGGAGAGTCCGGATCGTGTCTTCCCTTCCCTCTCATTTCTTAACCTTCAATACCTTTTTCTATGGTTCGATTTTACCTTTTCATCCATTCAATAGCTTCCATTACTTCCCTTTTTTTCCTCCTAAAGGCGACTCCTCCCTATTCCTTTCTTCCTCTTTGCATTTCGAGCTGTTTGAGAGTCTGGATCGTGTCTTCTAGTGTCTTCCCTTCTAAACTTTTTACCCTTTATCAACTTAACCTTTTCTTCTTCCACTTTAATCCTCCTCCTCCTCCTCCTCCTCCTCCTCCTCCTCCTCCTCCTCCTCCTCCTCCTCCTTAAAACACCACAAATACATCCTAACACACTTAAATACACACACACAGTAACCCAAATTCTAACCCAAAATATTTTATCGCACTCTCATTAAGATCAATCGCACCTGTATGCTTCTATTTCTTCATTACGCACAAACTGTGACGGGCAACTACGCGCGGTTTTTATTAACTTATTTTTTTTACCCTTGGCCAGTCCTTTGTGTTAATTGTAATGTAAAAATTGTTATATTTTCCCCCACCCCAGTTAAATCATCAACACCCGCCGCCCGTGTCTTTTCCCACGCCCCCGCCGCCGCCCACGCGAGGCAATTAAGGAACAACAAGCAGCCCGCCGCCCGTAATCAACGCCCCAGCTTGTTAATTAGTTACCCGTTAAATTCAGTGGTGTTAGCAATTATTTCCACCGAGCAGAGGATGGTGGGGGAGGGGGAGGGGGGGAGGCGTGTGATATGAGGAGGAGGGGAAGGGAGGGAGGGGTGTGTTATGAGTAGATGGAAGGGATGGGGGGATGGGGGGATGGGGGCGTGTGATATAAGGAGGAGGAGGAGGAGGAGGAGGAGGAAAGAGGAAGGGAAAGGATGGGGAGGGGGGCGTGTGATATGAGGAGGAGTAGGAGGAGGAGGAGGAGGGAGAGTAAGAGATGGGCGAAGGGGCGTGTGATATAAGGAGGAGGAGGAGGAGGAGGAGGAGGAGGAGGAGGAGGAGGAGGAATAGGAATAGGAGGAGGAGGAGGAGGAGGAGGAGGAGAGAAGAAGGGAAAGGATGGGGAGGGGGGCGTGTGATATAAGAAGGAAGAGGAGGAGGAGGAGGAGGAGGAGGAGGAATAGGAGGAGGAGGAGGAGGAGGAGGAGGAGGAGGAGGAGGAGGAGGAGGAGGAGGAGGAGGAGGAGGAGGATAGAGGTAGGAAAGATATGACAGACAGAAGATAGCGATTTATTGTACAGAGAAAAATGTATCGAGGGAGATATATACGATGATATAATGATGATGATGATGATATATGTTTTTTTCTTATAGTATTATTTATAGTATATATATTCTTGCCCCTTGCCTTGCCTCCTTTCCTTCATTGAAAGTATTTAATTAAACTTGTGTGTACACTCTTAGAAAAGAAGGGCAGGAAAAGGGTAGAAATAGGGTGTTTGTAGTGATGAAATACTGCTACCCTTTTTCTACTTTTACAAATATACCCTTTTGTAACCCTAAATATACCCTTTTCCAACCCCAAATATACCCTTTTCCAACCCTCTCGTCTAAAAAGGGTAGATAAAGGGTAGATGAAGGGTATAATCGGCAGCATCTACCCTCCAGCCTGGACATAGGGTATAAAAAGGGTAGTGATGGTGTGATGTAACAATTCTACCCTTAATATACCCCCCATTTCTGAGTGTTTAGCATGTTTCCTAGACAACCTTCACCTTGGTATGCGTTATCAGACACCATGGCAGTAAATTTCCTCGTGTTAACCAAATAGTGTGTCACAAAATTTAACCCCTTGAGACCGAGAACGTTATTTCCCTTGTAATTTGGGTACCATTAGACGATTTTAATGAATATAAGCAATATTTTATAGACTATGACCTGTTTAGTATCCTTGCCCACTAGCTAATTTGGTATATTAAGTTAGTTTTCGTAAGTTTATGGCTAACATGATTTTATGTAGCAAGATAAGATAAGATTTTCATCCTATCTAGACACACTGCAAGTACCAACTACAAGGTTATTGACTATACAAAGTGCCGCCACGTCAG
>JACEEZ010007521.1:37500-50000 GCA_016584305.1 Chionoecetes opilio
CTCACTCTCTCCTGCTGTTGCCACCACCTGTTGCCGTCGTTACAGCTGCCGCTCTCTGGAACACTCACTGATTTCCGCCATGTTTCGAATGCAGAAGTGTGCTGTGTAACATATTAGAAGTTATTTTTTCATGCTTTACTTGTGCTAACACCAGGCAGCAATGTTTTTTTGTATTAATCCTTTGAGGCCCAGAACGTAATTTCCATTGTAATTTGGGTGCCATTAGACGATTTTAATGAATGTAAGCAATATTTTATAGATATGACCTGTTTAGTATCCTTGTCCACTAGCTAAATTGGTATATTCAGTTACTTTTCGTTATTTTATGGCTAACAACAGACGATTTTATATAGCAAAGGAAAAATCTGGGCGTGAAGGGTTAATTAATGTATTTGTTTATTTATTATTATTATAACATCACAAAGGACTGGCCAAGGACTAAAAAAAAGCAACAATAATCCCGCTTAGTTGTCAGTCCCTATAAAAAAGACAGTACGAGAATTTACAAAGGGGTGTGGTCCAATATAGTTCTGGATATGTTTTGGTTCACTAAGACCTAAGTCACTGTTAGTTAATACACACTCAGAAATAAGGGGTATATTAAGGGTAGAATTGTTACATCGCACCATCACTACCCTTTTTAAACCCTATGTCCAGGCTGGAGGGTAGATGCTGCCGATTATACCCTTTATCTACCCTTTATCTACCCTTTTTAGACGAGAGGGATGAGAAAGGGTATATTTGGGGTTGGAAAAGGGTATATTTAGGGTTGGAAAAGGGTATATTTGTAAGGGTAGAAAAAGGGTAGCAGTATTTCATCACTACAAACACCCTTTTTCTACCCTTTTCCTGCCCTTCTTTTCTAAGAGTGTACTTATAAGTCATGGGCCTAAAATATAGAAGACAGAACAGGCTGCGGGTCGTTTGAATAAAAAGTAAAAATAGAATTGCATTTGCCAAGCGCTCGAAACTCTCCTCTTGAATGCCTAGGAGGAAGGGAAGGAAGGCAGGAAACCGTGTCGCCCGATGCAAACACTTTATTTTTTGCCCTATTGGTTTCCTTAAGAGAAAAGCACGAGCGAAGTAGAAAGCCCGGTATTATTCCAGATTCACTTGGGTGGACGAAACTATTTTTTTATCTGGTGAGTTTTGATGCGTTTTGAATGAATCTGCTAACCGTTTCTGTCGCATTTTTTTTTTTTATTATTATTATTATATTATTATTATTATTATTATTATTATTATTTATTTATTTATTTATTTTTATTTTTTTTTTTTTTTTTTTTTTAAGGTAAAGATTAGGTTAGGTTTAAGTTCGGTTAGGTTCTTTTTTTTTTAGTCATTATGGTTAGGAAAAAAAAAAGTGATTTACGACAGAAACGGTGAGCAGATTCATTCCAAACACATGCACCAAAACTTACCAGAAAAAAATTAGTTTCGTCCACCCAAGGCAGCTCGGTGTTCATCTGGAAATTGACCGAAATCCCGTCAGAGTGTTCGGTATTTAGAAATGTTAACGTGGGGGGGGCGGGGGGGGGGCACGAGGCAACAAGGGCAGCGAGGGTAGGTAAGGGAGGGGAGACAAGCAAACACTGGCAGAGGAGCGACGATAGACACCCTGCCTGCCTGCTAGCTCCCCTGCCACGTGTTCCCCTGCAGGGTGGGTGGCAGGGCCCGGCGCCAACCCTCCCGTGCCTGCAGGAAGAAACAGTTCTCTCTCTGGATATTTACTGTTAATGTGTTTTCTTCCTATCCAAATATATTCCTGCTTTTTCCTAATGTACTTATTTTTATTCAAAGTCGTAAACATCCACAAACTCACGTCAATACTAACTCTTGCAAGGGTTACTGCGTGCGTGCGTGCGTGCGTGCGTGCGTGCGTGTGTGTGTGTGGGGGGGGGGGGAAATGTCCTTATACATTGCCTCCCTCCCTCCTTCCTTCCTTCCTTCCTTCCTTCCTTCCTTCCTTCCTTCCTCCCTCCCTCCCTCCCTCCCTCCCTCCTCCCTCCCTCCCTCCCTCCCTCCCTCCTTTCTTCCTTCCTTCCTTCCTTCCTTCCTTCCTTCTTTCCTTCCTTCCTTCCTTCCTTCCCTCCCTGCCTCCCTCCCTTCCTTCCTTCCTCCCTACCTCCTTCCTTCCTCCCTTCAATCCTTCTTCCCTTTCTCCCTCCCTCCCTCCCTCCCTCCCTCCCTCCTTCTCTCCCTCCCTCCTTACATCTAGAAGGTCTTACAGTCTCGGTGTAATGATATTGTATTAGTGTTAGTATTAGTATCTCTAGTATCTCCTATGTAATGTTATTGTCCTTTTTGGTCACCCAGTCTCATCAACTACCCCTTCCCTTTTCCTACTTTTATAACTCCTCTTTTTCTTCCTCCCGCCTTCCTCTCATCCCGCCTCTCCTCAATGTTATGGAAATAGGATTTTTTTTTGTTTCGTCCATAAAGTGTATTGAATTTACTGGCAATATATTGTTTCTGCTTCTTCTGTTACTATTTATATTCTCGTATTGTAGTCTGAATGTTTTACTGTAGTACGTGTAAAATACGTATACTAAGTACTTATCGTTTCCTGGCGTGAATTACATTTGTTTGGGAAGGAGAAGTAGTGTCTGCGCGGTGAGTCGAGGTGCGGGGTTATATTTGTATTGCGATGTGAAGGACTTACGGAAGTTATGATGACGGTTATGCTTATTATTATTTTTGTTTTTTGCTATGGGTTAACTGTCGTGTGTGGGTGTGTGTGTGTGTGCGTGTGTGTGTGTGTGTGGGCGTGTGCGTGTGTGTGTGTGTGTGTGTGGGTGTGGGTGTAGGTGGGTGGGTGTGTGGTTGTGTGGGTGTGGGTGTGGGTGTGTGGGTGTGTGTGTGTGTGTATGTGTGTGTGTGTGTGTATGTGTGTGTGTGTGTGTGTGTGTGTGTGTGTGTGTGTGTGTGTGTGGTGTACATTGATGATGAATATAAGTTTGTTAGGATGATTCTCACAATACAAAAGAGCTTTACAGTTACTTGCCTTGTATTGACCTGACAAACACAGTATCAGGAAGCGTGGCGTGTGTTGTGTGACTGTGTGTGTGTGTGTGTGTGTGTGTGTGTGTGTGTGTGTTGTTGTTGTGGTGTGTAGGCGAGGGTGTGTGTAGCTCCTTATTGACCCGTGTCTTCCCTCCCGCAGAGTGGGCGCGGCCTGAGTCGTCTCAGCACGTCGTGTCCGTCGCTCAACGTGGACGGCGAGGAGATCGACGACGACGACTCCCTCACATGTAAGTCCCCCACGGGCGGCGGTGTCTCCCTGCCCGGGCCAAGCACCGCCGGCTTCAGCCAACACATCCACCACCACCACCACCACCAGGCCAGGCGGGGCTCTGGCCGTCTCTCCTCGCGTTCCGACGATGGGGAGACCACCGGCCCCAACACCCCCAACACTCCCAACACCCCCAACACCCCCATCACCTCCAGCTCCCTGGACGAGCACCACCTGTGTCCCGACACCCCCAAGATCCGTGTCAACGACTCTACCCCAACAGGTACAGCGCAGTCGTCGTCCTGTAGTCGTGGTCCGCCATCGTCGCACCATGTCCAGCGCGTAGCACACCGCATGCCTCGTGGTGATGCACGGCCGTCGTACACGTGTTAGACGTGCCCCGCATGACCTCCCGTCCCTGTGTCACGTACCGCACCTTGGGTCTTGCGGCATCGCCTTGATAAACCAGGTCATCCTCACAGGTGTCTCAGCGGCTGGATCTATTGATGATTGATGGCAAGATCATGGGCTCTGGGCGTCCCAAACCAGCGTATTGATGAGACACACGCGGGGACAATAGCCGCGTTGGTGTGGCCTGATGGCGTGGTTTATCATGCGCTCTGCCGCTCAGGACCGCCGGGCATGCAACGCTCGTCTGGCTGTATTTGACCTTTTTGTTTTGATTGAGTCTTAGTTCTCACCAGTTTCGCCACCCCAGGTTGTCTTGATTGTCCTAAATAGAAGTTAGTGCAAGATCGAACCCTCCCATCCCTACCACGCACTCCATTACGCCCTTCAACCCTTCAGCCCTTCAGTCTTGCATGTACCCCGTCTTCTCTCTCTCTCTCTCTCTCTCTCTCTCTCTCTCTCTCTCTCTCTCTCTCTCTCTCTCTCTCTCTCTCTCTCTCTCTCTCTCTCTCTCTCTCTCTCTCTCTCTCTCTCTCTCTCTCTCTCTCCCCCCCCCCCCCACTCCCCTCCCCTCCCCTCGTTGCATCTCATCGTGCGGACATGTTTTTCATCCTTTCCAAACATGACTCCTAATGTTCGGTGATTCTTTATGTCTTCCCCATCTCCATCCCTTCCCCTTCCCCTTCCCTTCCCCTTCCCTTCCCTTCCCCTTCCCCTTCCCCTTCCCCTTCCTCCGTCCCGTCCCCTTCCCCTTCCCCTTCCCCTTCCCCTTCCCTTTCCCCTTCCCCGTCCCGTCCCCGTCAGTCCCGAACATCGAACATGCACGCTCCCTTGCACTACATTTCTTCATCCAATGGAAATTCAGCTCTCCTCCCTCCTGCTTCACGCTATCACATCTCTCAGAGCTCTGGACTTTTCTTTCTGGACTCTGGACTCCACCTTTTCATTTCTCGGTCCTTGCCTTAATCCTCACGCCTTGACTCCTTTCAATCACAACACTTATCGTTAGCTGGACGTCTGCAGGCTCCCACGTGACACCTTTATCTCTTCTCCTCAGCTCTTGGTCTGAAGCCGCTTTGTGCCGCCTTGCTTCACAGTCATACTCGTTCCCGCCAAATCTCACACTAGTTCCCGCCAAAAGTCACACTAGCTCCCGCCAAAACTCATACTCGTTCCCGCCAAAACTCACACTAGTTCCCGCCAAAACTCACACTTTCCCGCCAAAACACACTCGTTCCGCCAAAACTCACACACGTTCCCGTCAAATTGATTCCCGCCTTTTTCCCTTCATTTACCACGGCGCTTCTTCATCCCAGTCCTTCCACAGTGCCTCGCAACCTTCAGTATTCCCTTAGTTAGTTACACTCGTTCCCGCCAAAACCACACTAGTTCCCGCCAAAACTCACTCGTTCCCGCCAAATTGATTCCCGACTTTTTTTCCTTCATTTACCACGGCGCTTCTTCATCCCAGTCCTTCCACAGTGCCTCTCAACCTTCAATATTGCCTTAGTCAGTTACACTCGTTCCCGCCAAAACCACACTAGTTCCCGCCAAAACTCACTCGTTCCCGCCAAATTGATTCCCGCCTTTTTTCCCTTCATGTACCACGGCGCTTCTTCATCCCAGTCCTTCCACAGTGCCTCGCAACCTTCAATATTCCCTTAGTACTGTTACGTGAACTTGAAAGCCATCCTTATACCCGTGTCCTGCCCCTCGTATGCCCTGTTTGATGTGTAGTGCATAGACTTGTGATGCTGAGTGTGCTTATTGATGTTGTGGTGTCCTTTCTCTTCGCTTGTATTGTTATCTCTTCTTCCCTTGCCTTCCCTTCAGTGTCGCCGCGTGCATGCCTTGTCACTACTGTTATAATTAGCAGTGATGTTTTTGTTTCTGGGGATTTGTTCGTCATAGGTCTGGAGTAACCCAACCATCCAATTGAGGGCCAACTATCACAGCCCTCAAGTGAACCTCCAGGGCCTACCATCTGAGCCCTGGAGGTCACGGCCTACAGGCGCTATTGGCACAAATGTAAAAAAAAAAACGAAGAAAAAAAAAAAACGCAGGCTGTTGAAAGAACGTGGGTATCCGGACACCACTGTTACAGTGTGTGAGTCGAGGCCCGTGGTGTCTTCTTTCCTATTACTTCCTCTCAGAATATCTTAAAGTATCAAGAGAATGGTTTGTGTTTAGGGAAGAGCACGTTTGAGTACGTATATACATGATGCAACGTATCTCGCGAGGACGTGATCTTATTAATCCCATCATACGACAAGATGGACCCCTCTCTCTCTCTCTCTCTCTCTCTCTCTCCTCTCTCTCTCTCTCTCTCTCTCTCTCTCTCTCTCTCTCTCTCTCTCTCTCTCTCTCTCTCTCCTCTCTCTCTCTCTCTCTCTCTCTCTCTCTCTCTCTCTCTCTCTCTCTCTCTCTCTCTCTCTCTCTCTCTCTCTCTCTCTCTCTCTCTCTCTCTCTCTCTCTCTCTCTCTCTCTCTCTCTCCTCTCTCTCTCTCTCTCTCTCTCTCTCTCTCTCTCTCTCAATGTGTGTGTATGTGTGCAGGGTCCTCGCTGTGTATTCCTGTGTGTGGAGGGTAGGTGTTGGGAGGCTGAGGCAAGCGTGGTGACAGGCCTCGGGACCCACACCCTCGAGGCCCTGGAGGCGCCCCTGTGTCCCTGTGTGCTCCAGACGCCCAGCTTTAAACACGAGACGCCGTACATCCTTGTCTGCACTGGGCGTGGACGCTAACGGGGTGCCTAAGATTCTAAGACCAAAACTAGGATCCTAAGACTAAGATCCCTGGTGAAATAACCAAGGGAAGAGTTTATAAGATTGTTAACTAAAGAGACGACGTTGAAGAGGACCTATGAAGCGATACTAAGCGTCAAAGGTCACAAGAAGAAGAAGGGTGGGGATGAAGGCTTCTAATGTAGATTGCTAGACTCCGTTCAACACGTAAAAGCTGTACCACTCAGGAGTTATATAGGGCAGTGGCCACCCTTTTTTTTCTTTTTTTCTTTTTGCACCCCAGAGTCGGCCAAGGGCAAAACAAAAAGAAGTAATAAAAAGCCCGAATAATTGCCAGTTCCTATAAAGAAGACCGTAAGAGGATATAAAAACGGGTGGGTGTGCCAATTTACGTCTGGGTAAACAGCTGCGGCGCACTGCATTCGGTATGACCTTGAGAAAGCTTAGTTTAGTTTATTGCCATACCTTTAGAAGTTACATTGATTATATGATTATTTACCTTTTTTTTTACATGCATTAAAGAAAGGGAAATCTAGGCGGGTCACTAATCAAAGAGAAATCTAATGAAGACATATCTATCGAGATTAAATGCAATATAAAGATGAAAGACACGCCTATCGAGATGAAAGAGAAATCTAATCGAGAGACACAATCGAAGAGAAAAATAAAGCTCTTGTCGTGTATCCATGCGTGAACGATCCAATCACCACAAACTCATCCATCAACTCTTACACGATAACGATAGCTCTGATTGGTGGCATTACGTGAGTCGCAAGGCCTCGAATGTCCCCTTACTAGAAACCCCTAAAGAACTGAAAGTGGTGGTTGTTGTTGTTATCATTATTATTATTATTATTATTATTATTATTATTATTATTATTATTATTATTATCATCGACTGTACTGCATCACCTAATGACGACGAGCTCCATTAGTGACTGTAACCGAACTATAACCTTCCATAACTTATACCGCAGAGGCCTGACACCAGATTCTAAGCCACTAAATGTTACCTTTGCATTAAGGATTACACGCGATGGCTATCTTGAGTTCATTCTAAACTTCTGGAAAACTTATGAAGAGTAACTGAAAGAACAAAATCGTAGGGATATAAAAATGTTTGAGAGGATGTTTAAAAATGTAGATGTAATGTGTTATGTTTGAAATGTAAATTATTCGTAGGGATGTTTTAAATGTCGTAGGTATGTGAAAATGTTGTTGAGACGTGAGAACGACTGGGTAAGCGAGGTTGACGCCCGAGGTGAAAGGACGATTTTCCACAGCAGGAGTCCGTCGACCAATCAGAAAATTGCACGTCAGGCGAAGGCAGGGGAGTATGAGTGCCCCTGCAAGTCCCTCGACCCCTGCCGCGTGTATGAGTGTTCCTGCCAGCATCCCTCGTCCCTCCCTGCCGCATATTCCCAAATCTATGCGAGTATGTGGTTTCCGAGTGAAGACGCTTGACTGTAGCTCCGAAACTAACCATAGGAATTTCTCGATAATACCCCATTGTGACTCCCAGACAAAGTTTTCAACCATACGCTTATGAGACCTAACTTAATCTATACTCGGAACTTAATTTAACTTACCGTAACGTAACGTAATGTAGAGGACATAGATATATTATAGCAAGCGTTTCTTTCTCACAGTAAACACACGCGTCTCTCCAAACACGAGTTCTGAAAAGTAGCCCGGTCTCACCACCCTATTAAGGGGATTCATTTGTTCCCCTCGTGTCTCCCTCTTTTCCCCTTAGCGCCCCATCGATCTCATGTCAGGAGAACGACAAACTTAGCCAATTACTTAATTTGAGCGCATCCATTCCATTACGGGGAGACTTAAGTTGGACAGCCCGTCACCCGAAGAGAGAGAAGAGAGAGAGAGAGAGAGAGAGAGAGAGAGAGAGAGAGAGAGAGAGAGAGAGAGAGAGAGAGAGAGAGAGAGAGAGAGAACTAGGGGGGGGGGCACTCAGTAGAGCGCATACCTCCGCCCGAATATTTCATCAATTGGTTGCCATGGCAACAGTTGTGATTCGATTTCATCAAAAAAAAAAGTATAAAAAAAAAAAAAAAAAAAAAAAAAAATAATATAATATATATATATATATATATATATATATATATATATATATATATATATATATATATACATATCTATATTATATGTTCATAAAGTTCATAGATTTATCAAATAATATTTCTTATACAATAATTATATATGTAATAGTACTTATATATAATTGCAACTCAGTAGAAGACGGCAATAACACCTCCTCGTGCCGGAGTGTATGGGTCATTGGTTGGCCACTGGCAAACAGTCAGTCAGAAGACAACCAACAATTAAAATCGAGCATTCTTGTTTACCATATAAGACTTGGTGATACCGGCAGTGTTGGCTAATCTTGTCGTAACTTTTCGAGACCTGTCCTTGAACAATCAGACAGAAGACAGAAAGACAGATCGGGGTAGGAAAAGGAAGACTCAATTCGTTGGCGGAGGTAAAAAGGGACAGAGGAAGGTAAGATAGAGAGAATAGAAGAAGATAGAAGATTGAGAGAGACCGGTAGACAGACATAGACAGAAAAGACAGACGACAGAAGACAGACAGAGAGAGAGAGAGAGACAGACGAGACAGACAGAGAGAGAGAAGCTGGAAAAAAAAAAAGAAGAATTGGGGTGCAATCAAGCCGTGGTTGAACAGTAATTCTATGGTTAGGAGACGAGGAGGCACCGAAGCTGTCTAGTGAATCAAGTCAGGGGAGGAGGGAGGGAAAGGAGGAAGAGAAGAGAAGGAAGGAAGGGAAGAAGGAAGGAGGAAGAAGAAGGAGAGGAGGAGAGAGAAGGAAGGGAAGGGAGAGGAGAGGAGAGGAGAAGAGGAGAAGAAGAGAAAGAATGTGGGAAACGAAGAATGGTATGGAAAAGAGTAGTTAGAGAGAGAGAGAGAGAGAGAGAGAGAGAGAGAGAGAGAGAGAGAGAGAGAGAGAGAGAGAGAGAGAGAAAACAGTCGACCCGGATGTGTTGCAATTCAAGGGATGGATATTTCAGGTTTTGTTTGGAAACTGATGAAAGACTGGATACTTTTTTGTTTGTTTTTGTCTCCGCGGACTGACGGCAGTATTACGCAAACCTTCGATAAAATGCTACAGTGGGAGACCGTAGGCGTGTGTGTGTGTGTGTGTGTGTGTGTGTGTGTGTGTGTGTGTGTGTGTGTGTGTGTGTGTGTGTGTGTGTTAGGGGGGGAGATAGCAATAAGGGGGAAATAGTTGGAAATTGAAATAGTTGGAGGAGATCGAAATAAGGGGAAAATAGTTGGAAAGAATAATAGTTGGCGGGAAATAGTTTTAAAGAATAATAGTGGGCGGGAAATAGTTGGAAAGAATAATAGTTGGCGGGAAATAGTTGGAAAGAATAATAGTTGGCGGGAAATAGTTGGAAAGAATAATAGTTGGCGGGAAATAGTTGGAAAGAATAATAGTTGGCGGGAAATAGCTGGAAAGGATAATAGTTGGAAAGAATAATAGTTGGCGGGAAATAGTTGGAAAGAATAATAGTTGGCGGGAAATAGTTGGAAAGAATAATAGTTGGCGGGAAATAGTTGGAAAGAATAATAGTTGGCGGGAAATAGTTGGAAAGAATAATAGTTGGCGGGAAATAGTTGGAAAGAATAATAGTTGGCGGGAAATAGTTGGAAAGAATAATAGTTGGCGGGAAATAGTTGGAAAGAATAATAGTTGGCGGGAAATAGTTGGAAAGAATAATAGTTTGCGGGAAATAGTTGGAAAGAATAATTGTTGGCGGGAAATAGTTGGAAAGAATGCTAGTTGGCGGGAAATAGTTGGAAAGAATAATAGTTGGCGGGAAATAGTTGGAAAGAATAATAGTTGGCGGGAAATAGTTGGAAAGAATAATAGTTGGCGGGAAATAGTTGGAAAGGATAATAGTTGGAAAGAATAATAGTTAGCGGGAAATAGTTGGAAAGAATAATAGTTGGCGGGAAATAGTTGGAAAGAATAATAGTTGGCGGGAAATAGTTGGAAAGAATAATAGTTGGCGGGAAATAGTTGGAAAGAATAATAGCTGGCGGGAAATAGTTGGAAAGAATAATAGTTGGCGGGAAATAGTTGGAAAGAATAATTGTTGGCGGGAAATAGTTGGAAAGAATAATAGTTGGCGGGAAATAGTTGGAAAGAATAATTGTTGGAGGGAAATAGTTGGAAAGAATAATAGTTGGCGGGAAATAGTTGGAAAGAATAATAGTTGGCGGGAAATAGCTGGAAAGAATAATAGTTGGCGGGAAATAGTTGGAAAGAATAATAGTTGGAAAGAATAATAGTTGGCGGGAAATAGTTGGAAAGAATAATAATTGGCGGGAAATAGTTGGAAAGAATAATAGTTGGCGGGAAATAGTTGGAAAGAATAATAGTTGGCGGGAAATAGTTGGAAAGAATAATAGTTGGCGGGAAATAGTTGGAAAGAATAATAGTTGGCGGGAAATAGTTGGAAAGAATAAGAGTTTGCGGGAAATAGTTGGAAAGCATAATAGTTGGCGGGAAATAGTTGGAAAGAATAATAGTTGGCGGGAAATAGTTGGAAAGAATAATAGTTGGCGGGAAATAGTTGGAAAGAATAATAGTTGGCGGGAAATAGTTGGAAAGAATAATAGTTGGAAAGAATAATAGTTGGCGGGAAATAGTTGGAAAGAATAATAGTTGGAAAGAATAATAGTTGGAAAGAATAATAGTTGGCGGGAAATAGTTGGAAAGAATAATAGTTGGCGGGAAATAGTTGGAAAGAATAATAGTTGGCGGGAAATAGTTGGAAAGAATAATAGTTGGAAAGAATAATAGTTGGCGGGAAATAGTTGGAAAGAATAATAGTTGGCGGGAAATAGTTGGAAAGAATAATAGTTGGCGGGAAATAGTTGGAAAGAATAATAGTTGGCGGGAAATAGTTGGAAAGAATAATAGTTGGCGGGAAATAGTTGGAAATAGAAATGGTTGGGTTGGAGATAGAAATATGATGATGATGGTATTTAAATGTTGATTAAGTACAGTGAGGGGAAGGAGGGGAAAAAATGGGAGTGAGGGATATTGGAGGGGATGAATTCGTCCCTAACATTAATACAAGAATATATTATAGGAACACCACACGATTAATAGTCACGTTACAACACGTTCTCATCAGTTAGAAATGTTTACTATATGCTTATCTAATCTCACGTATTCATGTTTACTTCAGCTTGATTAAAATTTCCCAACGCTGCAATAATGATAATAATAAGGATAATAATAATAATAATAATAATAATAATAATGAGAATAAGAATAAGAATAAGAATAAGAATAATACAATATAATAATAATAATAATAATAATAATAATAATAATAATAATAATAATTAATCAACGCGAAAGAAAAATATCAGAGTTGAAGATTGTCATTGAAATTTTATTGGAAAAGTGGAACATGCGAGAGAGAGAGAGAGAGAGAGAGAGAGAGAGAGAGAGAGAGAGAGAGAGAGAGAGAGAGAGAGAGAGAGAGAGAGAGAGAGAGAGAGAGAGAGAGAAAAATCATTATTTCATTCTAGGCTGGCTTTTTATTACTTTTTTTTTTTTTTTTTTTTTTTTTTTTTTTTTTTGTCAGTCCTTTGTGATGAAAAAAAATCTAAGGCAGGAAGATAATAAATAAATAGCCTACAGGTGCTATAGAATCCAACGTGAAAAAATAAATATATACATGTAAACTCTCATAAATACATTGACATTTGTTAGAAAGTTAGTTAGTTAGTTCGAATTTTGTTAGACGAGTGGCCGGAAAAGTTTATCGGGTGAGAAAAATCTTCGTTAAAGTTCTTTTCAATGGTATTAATTTCGTAGTGTCGCCTTTAACAACGCTTCTAAAGTATTACCGTCTACACTATGTGCCGGGAGACCTTTTCAAAAATACCCACAACGCGCTTATAGAAAAAAATTATAAGCTTCTTTTGATTGAACTTGTACTGGCAATCTGCTATTCTTTGTTTAGTCAGGAATGTGTTTAAATTGTCTACTTTATCTTCAACTATCTATCAACAATCATCTATCTATCTGTATCTATCTATCTATCTGTCTGTCTATCTATC
>JACEEZ010007521.1:55000-97500 GCA_016584305.1 Chionoecetes opilio
TCCCGCTGTTGTGTTGGGACGAGTACTATTCACGAAACCATGTAACACTCGTTACCATTCTTAGAAAAGACGGTAGGAAGGGTAAAAAGGTATTTGTAGTGATGAAACTGCTACCTTTCTACCTTACAATACCCTTTTGCAACTAATATATACCCTTTTCGACCCATATACCTTCTCATCCTTCGTCTAAAGGTAAAGGTAGATGAAGTATAAACGGCGCATCTACCCTCCAGCTGACATAGGGGTATAAAAGGGTACTGATGGTGCGATGTAACAATTCTACCCTTAATATACCCCTTATTTCTGAGTGTGTAAGTATTGTGCTGCCGCGTCGCTCCCTCCCGGTGCCTTGCTTCCTCGTCCCTCTAACCGTTCCTATAGTGATGCGGTTCAGCTCCCAATGATAGAAATAAATAGGACTACAATTAACACTATTAATTAACACAATGAAAACGTCGCCCTTTGATAGAGAATTTCACGTCATGCCACTTGTATCATGATTCTCGTTACCTATTTCTTAAGTGACAGCGGATCAGGACTTGCTGGTCAATGGGTTAGTAGAGGACCTCATATCACTGGCTTTGTAGATATATAGATATATATATACACGCCGGGAAAGCCTTTCTTCCTACACTCAGAAATGGGGGGTATATTAAGGGTAGAATTGTTACATCGCACCATCACTACCCTTTTTATACCCTATGTCCAGGCTGGAGGGGATGCTGCGATATAACCCTCATCTACCCTTTATCTACCCTTTAGACGAGAGGGTTGAGAAAGGGTATATTTGGGGTTGGAAAAGAGTATATTTAGGGTTGCAAAAGGGTATATTTGTAAGGGTAGAAAAAGGGTAGCAGTATTTCATCACTACAAACACCCTTTTTCTACCCTTTTCCTGTCCTTCTTTTCTAAGAGTGTACTAAGGATGAGTGCGGAGCGGGAAAGAAACACGAGGTAATGGTGCCGAAGTGAAGGAGGGATATCGGAATCAGGTCTTACTGCAGGCTATGCGGCCCAGGCAGTACAATGACGTCACTGCCAATAAGAGGGGGATCGGAAATCGATAAAGCCAAAATGTGGAGCTGGTTGAATGCTCACGAACCAGACCGAGACGTTACGAGCAGTACTTCGAGGAGCGTTGCGTATACCCCTCCGCGCAGAGATGTTGACTACCAGGCTAGTTTGGCGACTATAGGTTACCCTGACGTGTGTTTCTGAGGTAGTAATAGGGCAGGGTAGGGCAGGGCGGGGTGTGGGTAGAAGTAGCCAGCCCTAAGGTGAGTAAAGGAGTGAAGAGTAGAGCAGTGATGTAGAAGAATAGGCTATTTCGGTAGCTATATAGGTTACCCTGACGTGTGTTTCTGGGTAGCTAAGAGGGCAGGGTAGGGCGGGAAGGAGTGTGGGTATAGAAGTAGTAGTAGTAGTGGGTTGTTTTCCAGTAGCTAAGAGGGTAGGGTAGGGCGGGAAGGGGTGTGGGTATAGTAGTAGTAGTAGTAGTAGTAGTAGTAGTAGTAGTAGTGGGTATTGTAGTCCTAAGGTGAGTGAGTGAGTGTGAGTTTAAGGTGAGGCGATGCTTATGTTTCTTCCCGCCCATCCTCAGGTTCCGAAGAGTTCTTGGACGCGCGCAAGAGCCGGGTCGCCACCACCAGCGACTGCCACCGTCGTCGCTCCTGGTCCGGCCTGTCCGATGAGGAGAAGAAGCGAGCTAACAGACACAGAAGGTGAGTCTGGCCTACAACCCTTCCTTACCCTTCCCTCTCTGTCACTCCCACTGGATGTCTCTTTCTCTCTGTCTCTGTTTCTTTGTATTGGTGTGGTCAATAAAATCTCTCTCTCTAGCTGATTCGACCTCAGACTTCCTTCAACCTTGATTTTCTTGTTCGGTCTTCATTCTTGTGGCGCTTTCGTTCTTTCCTTTCTTTCCTATTGCTGTCTGTCTGTCTCCCTTTCTTGTTCACGTTCTCTTCTCTTTCCCCTTTCCATCCCTTCCCTCTTGTTGTCTGTCTGTCTCTCTTTCTTTCCTACCAATCACTTCCTTCCTCTCTTCTTTCTCTCCCTTTCCATCTCTCCCTCACTCCTCCTGTCACCCTCTCATGTTGTCTGTCTCCCCTTTCTCGTACCAATACCAACTTCCCCTCTCTTTCTCTCTCTCCCCTTTCCATCTCACCCCTCCCTTCCCTCTTACTGTGTCTCCCTTTTTCTCCTACCAATCACTTCCTTCCCACTTTCCTCTCCTTTCTATGTCTCCCCTTTAATCTATTTTCCCCTCTCCTCTCCCCTTCCCTTTTCTCCCCTCTCTTTCCTCTTACTATCTGTCTCTCTCTCTCCTACCAATCCCAACGTCCCCTGCTCTCTCCTTTCCATCTCCCTTCTCCCCTCCTTTTCCCCTCTCCTCGGGCTGTGCTGGTTGTCAGTTGTATTTGTGTGTTCGGGCAGAGATAAGACACAGTCACTTCTTGGTCTCGCGTGCTGCTTTTGGCTTATTATGGATCAAAAAATGCCTCTGTTTATTTTGTTGTCCTGTTGGTACATTTGTGAAGCCTTTGTTTTTTTTCAGTCCTTTTATTTCCCTTTGGTTTTGTTTATTTGTGTGTGTGTGTGTGTGTGTGTGTGTGTGTGTGTGTGTGTGTGTGTGTGTGTGTGTGTGTGTGTGTGTGTGTGTGTGTGTGTGTGTGTGTGTGTGTGTGTGTGTGTGTGTGTGTACCAATTATTTTCTTTCTGCCGTCTCTTAAGATTTTATTCTCTTGCCCTATAGTCCTTCCTCCTCCTCCTCCTTCTCCTCCTCCTCCTCCTCCTCCCTCTCCTCTTCCTCTTCCTCTTCCTCCTCCTCTCCTCCTCTCAGTTCCTCCTCTCGTTCACTCCTCTCCTCCTCCTCCTCCTCCTTCCTCCTCTCTCTCTCCTCCTCCTCTCCTCTCCTTCTCCTCTTGCGGTCTCTTGGTTTAGGTCATCTTGTTCTATATGACTTCTTTGGGTTGGTTAGGCATGTTGGTTTCTTTCTTTTCTTTTTTTTTTTTTCATCTTCTGCCTCATTTATGTTACTTTGCTTATTAATTTTATCTCCCTTCTTTCCTTCCTTCCTTCCTTCTTTCTTTCTTTCTTCTTTCTTTCTTTCTTTCTTTCTTTCTTTCTTCTTTCTTTCTTTCTTTCTGCCTTCCTTCCTTCCTTCCTTCTTTCCTTCCTTCTTCTTTCTTCCTTTCTTTTTCTTCTTCCTTCCTTCCTTCCTTCCTTCCTCCTTCCTTCTTCCTCTTCCTTCCTTCCTTCCTTCCTTCTCTTCTCTTCCTTCCTTCCTTCCTTCCTTTCTTCTTCCTTCCTCTCTTCCTTCCTCTTCCTCTTTCCTCTCTCTCTCTCTCTCTCTCTCTCTCCTCTCTCTCTCTCTCTCTCTCTCTCTCTCTCTCTCTCCTCTCTCTCTCTCTCTCTCTCTCTCTCTCTCTCTCCTCTCTCTCCTCTCTTCTCTCTCTCTCTCTCTCTCTCTCTCCTCTCTCTCTCTCTCTCTCTCTTTCTCTCTCTCTCTCCTTATCTTATAATATATCTCCTCACCTTAACTAACCTTGCCTTAACTTCTCCCGCCTTATCTTGCCTCACGTCACCTCATCTCACCTGACCTGTCTTCACCTTATCTTTAACCTAACCTGACCTTATCTCCACCTGACCTTATATCACTTGACCTTGTCTCCTCTCATAATTTCCTTGTTAACCTTAGAAATATATTACTTTAAAAAACGCTTAAAATACTTAGAAAATACTTACTTAAAAAAATAATACTTCAAAAATACTTATACTTAAAAAAATGATACTTTAAAAATACTTACTTAAAAAAATAATACTTCAAAAATACTTACTTAAAAAAAAAAATACGTCAAAAATACTTAATTAAAAAAAATAATACTTCAAAAATACTTAATTAAAAAAAATAATACTTCAAAAATACTTACTTAGAAAAAATTATACTTCAAAAATACTTATACTTAGAAGAAAATAATACTTCAAATATACTTATACCTAGAAAAAAATAATACTTAAAAAATACTTACTTTAAAAAAATAATACTTCAAAAATACTTAATTAAAAAAAAAAATACTTCAAAAATACTTACTTAGAAAAAATTATACTTCAAAAATACTTATACTTAGAAAAAAATAATACTTCAAAAATACTTACTTAGAATAAATAATACTTCAAAAATACTTACTCAAAAAAATAATACTTCAAAAATACTTACTTAGAAAAATAATACTTTAAAAATACTTACTTACAAAAAATAATACTTCAAAAATACTTATACTTAGAAAAAAATAATACTTAAAAAATACTTAATAAAAAAAAATAATACTTCAAAAATACTTACTTAGAAAAAATAATACTTCAAAAATACTTACTGAAAAAAATAATACCTACCTTTAATAACCTTACCTTTCCTCGTCCATACTGTCTTGCTTAGATTTTTTTTTTTTTTTTTTTTTGTTTACTATGTAGAAATATCGTTTTCAGTAGCAAGAGTTTTATAATCAATGACGATCCTTTTTTTATTGTTGATGATATTGTTGTGTCCGATTTTTTTTATTTTTTTTATTAGGATCGACATTTTTTCCAAGAGATTATTTTTTGTGTTAAGGGTCGCTTAGTGTTGTCATTCCCCTCTCTCTCTCTCTCTCTCTCTCTCTCTCTCTCTCTCTCTCTCTCTCTCTCCTCCTTTTCCATTATTTCCCCCCCCTTCCCCTCCTTTCCCCCCTCCCCCTCCTTCGACCAGGCTCAGTCAGATGTTATTTCCCCTCTTTTCCCCTCCCCTCTCCCACCTTTGCTACCTCCTTCCCCCTCAGGCGTGTGTGTGTGTGTGTGTGTGTGTGTGTGTGTGTGTGTGTGTGTGTGTGTGCAGTTCAAGTTTTATTTCGCATTTGATTAACTATTGTCAGTGTAGTGTTGCAGTTTCTCTCTCTCTCTCTCTCTCTCTCTCTCTCCTCTCTCTCTCTCTCTCTCTCCTCTCTCTCTCTCTCTCTCTCTCCTCTCTCTCTCTCTCTCTCTCTCTCTCTACGAAGGTGAACTGTGAAAATAGACAGACTAGACAGTTAGACAAAAAGACAGATAGACATACAGACAGACAGACAGACAGACAGACACACAGAAATATAGACAGACAGACAGACAGACAGACAGACAGAAAACTCTTATGAAATGCATGACAGGTTTTCAGAAAAGATCAAATGAAATGCGAGAAGCGGCTTAGTAAACAGGGTGGAAAAAATAGATTCTCTCTCTCTCTCTCTCTCTCTCTCTCTCTCTCTCTCTCTCTCTCTCTCTCTCTCTCTCTCTCTCTCTCTCTCTCTCTCTCTTCTCTCTCTCTCTCTCTCTCTCTCTCCCCCCCCCACATCCATAAGAGGTCCAGATACCACTATTGAAATGAACCAAAGATACAGACTCAAAAAAGATAACAATATAATACGTCTTATATCAATCTTGCCCAGTCCTTTGTGATGTAAAAAGATATATATATATGTATAGAAACATTTCAACTCAATCTATGTCGCTGCGTTCTTCAATGCCATTTTCTCTCCTTCCCGAATCCCGTGTCACTGCCAACCATCTCATCCTTCACTGTTTCCCACCAGCTGACGTTCCTCTCTCTAGCCTTCCCTTCCCTTGCCTTGCCTTGCCTTCCCTTCCCTTCCCTTCCCTTCCCTTCCCTTCCCTTCCCTTCCCTTCCTTCCTTCCTTCCCTTCCCTTCCCTTCCCTTCCCTTCCCTTCCTTCCCTTCCCTTCCTTCCTTCCCTTCCCTTCCCTTCCTTCCCTTCCCTTCCCTTCCCTTCCCTTCCCTTCCCTTCCTTCCCTTCCCTTCCTTGCCTTCCCTTCCCTTCCCTTTCCCTTCCCTTCCCTTCCCTTGCCTTGCCTTCCCCTTCCCTTCCCTTCCCTTCCCTTCCCTTGCCTTGCCTTCCTTCCCTTCCCTTCCCTTCCCTTCCCTTCCCTTCCCTTCCCTACCCTTCCCTTCCCTTCCCTTTCCTTTCCTTGCCTTCCCTTCCCTTCCCTTGCCTTGCCTTGCCTTGCCTTGCCTTGCCTTGCCTTGCCTTCCCTTCCCTTCCCTTCCCTTCCCTTCCCTTCCCTTGCCTTCCCTTCCCTTCCCTTCCCTTCCCTTCCCTTCCCTTCCCTTCCCTTCCCTTGCCTTCCCTTCCCTTCCCTTCCCTTCCCTTCCCTTCCCTTCCCTTCCCTTCCTTTGCCTTACCTTGCCTTCCCTTACCTTCCCTTCCCTCCCTTCCCTTCCCTTCCCTTCCCTTCCCTTCCCTTCCCTAGCCTTCCCTAGCCTTCCCTTCCCTTCCCTTCCCTTCCCTTCCCTTCCTCCCTAACAGTTTTACGCCGAGCCTCTGATGGTATACGATTTAGTCAATTCCCTGGGTTTCCATTTTTTACTCTGTCGTTTTTACGGGATTCCCATTCAGTTAAATCATTAAGAGAGAGGGAGTGTGTGGCGAGAGGCAGGGAGAAACATAAAAACTACAGTTGATAACGATGCAGACACTGACAACTATAGGAAAATACACACTTTTAAGAGGGAACTAGAACAGAATATGTGGACATAGCTGAGAGCCCAAGAAACACGAGAATTAAAAGCGAGGTTGGAAAGGCGTGGCTATATTAAGTTGTCATCTGGGAAACACATCTGAAGGATGATTAACCCCTTGAGTCCCAGAACGTAATTTCCACTGTAATTTGGCTACCATTAGATGATTTTTTTTAGTTATATAAGCAATATTTTATAGCTATGACCTGTTTAGTATCCTTGTCGGTTAACTAAATCGGTATATTCAGTTAGTTTTCGTAATTTTATGGCTAACAACAGACACTTTTGTATAGCAAAGGAAAGATCTGGGCGTGAAGGGGTTAAGAAAGGGATTGTTTAGATACTGTCGAAAACTATTTGTACTTGTGGTCAGGCGTGTTGTAGTGGTGACGTGTATGCAACCTGGCAATTATTATTTCATTTGCTCACTTATTAGGTTCATGCCCCTTTATACCTTTGTAATCCGTGGGGTAATGGATCTCATTTCATGGAGGGGGTGGATATAGTGGTGAGATGTAGGTATCTGCTGCAGTCCTGTTCCGTCGACTGCGAATTCAAGTGTGGCGATGGGACAACAGAGCACGCTTGGCCTTAAACTAGGGTAGATCTTACATAGAAACGGATTACTTTCAGGTGTGATCTTAAAAAATACCAGCCTGGAACCAGGGGAGTTAACAACAATCAGCCCTCGAGACTTCAGGATGATCTTAAAAATAGCACACTGGGATTTGCTTCAGGACATTAAAAAAACACAGATGAATTAAGGGTGCAAACCATCGACCACTTGATTTACCTTTCATGATACTTAAAAAATAGCACAACTGGAGACCTCAGGGTGTTCTTAAAATAACACTAAAATCACGGTCATGCGAATCAAGGGGCGAGGACAAAGTAGAGCACGTGTTAAATAGAGGGTAAGAATCATAAAAACGGACCCCATACACACTCAAAAGGGTCATATAATAAATCCGTTCCAACCCTCGCACCCATCACTCCCTTTTTAAACCTATGCCAAGGCTGCAAGTAGATGCTGGCAACCCGACCCCTATACCTGTTAGACAAAGGAATAAAAAAAAGGGTACAGGGCGCGAGGACCACACGGGTATTCTGTAATAACCAAAAAGGGAAAAGAAAGGGAGAAAGAGAGATATGTAAATAAGTACAAAATACCCTTCAGCCCTTACCACACTCAGAATAAGGGGTATTTAAGGGTAGAACACTCCCCCATCACTCACCTTAAACCTATGTCCAGGCTGGAGGGTAGATGCTGCCGCTTATACCCTTCATCTACCCTTTATACCTTTTAGACGAGAGGGATGAGAAAGGTATATTTTGGGGTTGGAAGTGGTATATTGGGTGAAGGTATATTGAGAGGTAGCAGCGTATTTCATAGACAACACCGTTCCTACCCTTTACCTACAGGTTCCTTTTAAGAAGTAGCCTCCCCAAACAAGGGCGGGGGCCAACATCACCCCTCAGAACCTAATGTATAGAACACTGGGCTATGGTTACATTAGAAGAAAAAAAAAAAAAAAAATGCACCTGGACCCCTGATACCTTTAACATAGAACATGTAAATAGGGAAGCTACAAGACCGGAGACTACAGTGATTCTTAAAAAACACTAAAATGACTAAGAATTGAAAACAAGAAAAGAGAAGGGTATCTTAAATCAAGTGAAGAATACAAAAAACGAGTTTACACCTAAAAATAAGGGTTATTTAAGGGTGATCTTACATGCACACTACCCTTTTTAAACATGCAGGTGGAGGGTGATGCTTACGCCCTTATACCTTCATCTCTTTAATCAACCCTTGTTAGACGAAGGGTGATAAAGGGTATATTTGGGGTTTTGGAAAAAAGAAGGTTTTACTTTAAGGGTTTCTAAAAAGTAATTTGAAAGGTACAGTATTCATCAAAAATCACACCTTTTACTTTCTTTTTCTCCACCTTGTTTTAGGTGAGCTTACACATACCCACAGATGTCCTGGGGGCAAACAATCCACTACAGTTGACCAATCACAATCGGCCCATGGGAACACTTTCAGGGGTAGTAAAGCAAACAATCGCACACTTGGATTGACTTTCAGGGTGATTCTTAAAACAATAGCACACTTGGATTGACTTTCAGGGTGATTCTTAAAACAATCGCACACTTTGGATTGACTTTCAGGGTGATTCTTAAAACAATAGCACACTTGGATTGACTTTCAGGGTGATTCTTAAAACAATCGCACACTTGGATTGACTTTCAGGGTGATTCTTAAAACAATCGCACACTTGGATTGACTTTCAGGGTGATTCTTAAAACAATAGCACACTTGGATTGACTTTCAGGGTGATTCTTAAAACAATCGCACACTTGGATTGACTTTCAGGGTGATTCTTAAAACAATCGCACACTTGGATTGACTTTCAGGGTGATTCTTAAAACAATAGCACACTTGGATTGACTTTAAGGGTGATTCTTAAAACAATCGCACACTTGGATTGACTTTCAGGGTGATTCTTAAAACAATCGCACACTTGGATTGACTTTCAGGGTGATTCTTAAAACAATAGCACACTTGGATTGACTTTCAGGGTGATTCTTAAAACAATCGCACACTTGGATTGACTTTCAGGGTGATTCTTAAAACAATAGCACACTTGGATTGACTTTCAGGGTGATTCTTAAAACAATAGCACACTTGGATTGACTTTAAGGGTGATTCTTAAAACAATAGCACACTTGGATTGACTATAAGGGTGATTCTTAGTTGTCTTTAGTGTTTGAATCCTCCCTTCGCTTCGTTACCACAGCCATTGTAGTCTGGGAAGCCCTGTAATATTCCCCACTAACGCTAAGCCGCAGTCTATCTCCTCCGTGCATTAAATCTTGCCTCATTAATTAAGCACAGATGGTAACGTAGTAACTATATTCACGAAGCGGACGTTATGTGAAGCCGCTTAATGGTGTAATAAGGCAATAACTGCCACTAAGTTAGCTGTGAGGGATGGGGAGGAGGCTCAGAAGAGAGGCTGCACTAACTCAAAGCCCTAGCCACTTCTACGCTGATGATTCTACCCTATATTTCTATTCTATTATACCCTATTCTACCCAAGATTAATAGACATACTACTTACTATCTAGACATACTAAAAGTCTTGCATTTTTCAACGTCGTTTGCGTCCAACTCAATGGAAACTACAGGCGTTTTCTGTGGGGGCTTTTTGGTTGCAATCGGAACATTTTCGGTTGCAAACGGTCACAACAACAACAACAAATGATTGCGGGTCGGGCCAATCATCTTCCCTGGATGGTTGAACAGGGATCGAAATTTGAGCAACCGAAATTTTTTAGGTTGCAATCAGGACCCCCGCAGAAAACGCCTTAAGTGACTCACGGAGAGATGCCACAGAGCGCCTAATTTCTGATCGTTTTATAATTTCTGATTGGGGCAAAGCAAGGAGACTCAGGAAGGAGGCTGGAGTCTACTTAACTGAATAATTAGTATCCGCCATTTAAGCTTGGCGTGTATATGACCACAAAGAGTTATTTATCTGTACACGTTGACAACACGATTATGAAGACCTTTGTGTTAAGGATGGTGATGACAGCCGCCTCCGTGCCTCGCGTCCTTGCCGGGTAGGTGTGGTATTTTGTATGAATCCTGCCTTGTTTATGACTATATTAAAGCAGGGAAGAATCCTGCCTCTATTCCTGTGTTACTGTTACCATTACTGACTGGTTATTGACTGATATTTGATGCCAGGAGAAGGGAATACTACGCTTCTTCTTAATTTCAGCTGTATTTTATCATAGTTAACCATATTGTCAGGTGAACATAGGTATAATTGACTGATATTTGATGCCAGGAGAAGGGAATACTACGCTTCTTCTTAATTTCAGCTGTATTTTATCATAGTTACCCATATTATCAAGTAAACAGAGGCATCATTTTAAGCATGAGACCTTAAGATGGAATGGAATTTTCGCCTCGTTAAAAAAATAGACTATAGTAAAGTCCCGCCCTTGGCACAGCGGCGGTGGGCGGCGTGTGGGGTGGAAGGTCAGGTCAAGGTCGCCTGGCGCAACTACTAGCGTCACGTCAGGCGGTGTTGGTGAGGCAAGCGTGGCGGGTGTCGCCTCGCAGCCTCATCCCGGCCCACGCGAACACATGCAGTGATGGTTTAGCCTCATTATGAATATATGAAAGCTGCCTCAAGTTTATTTTATTTTATTGCCCAGAGACACATGAGTTGACATTTCATTTAGGAATTAACAGGAACTACCTCGTGTACGTCTCGCGGCCTCTTGTAGCTTCCCTATTGTCTTATGTTATTGTGTAGCTAGCGTATATACATAGAAATTACACGAAATGATAACATATAAAATATACCATTGAAGTACTAGGAGATAGGTAACTGTGCTTCAAGATATTACCCACACCAAGACATACAGGCAGTGATGGGTTGATTTTACAGTGATTTATACAGTGATTTAGATTGACTTTACAGTGATTTAGATTGATTTTACAGTGATTTAGATTGATTTTACAGTGATTTAGATTGACTTTACAGTGATTTAGATTGATTTTACAGTGATTTAGATTGATTTTACAGTGATTTAGATTGATTTTACAGTGATTTAGATTGATTTTACAGTGATTTAGATTGATTTTACAGTGATTTAGATTGATTTTACAGTGATTTAGATTGATTTTACAGTGTTAGATGATATTTACAGTGATTTAGATGATTTACAGTGATTAGATGATTGTACAGTGATTTAAATTGATTTTAAGTGATTTAGATTGATTTTACAGTGATTTAGATTGATTTTACAGTGATTTAGATTGATTTTACAGTGATTTCGATTGATTTTACAGTGATTTCGATCTATTTTACAGTGATTTAGATTGATTTTACAGTGATTTAGATTGATTTTACAGTGATTTATACAGTGATACGATTGATGTATACAGTGATTTAGCCTCATCATGTACATATCAAAACTTCCTAAAAAAAAAAAAAAAAAAAAACATTTCATTCGTTCATTCATTTTTTTCACTTTATTTATTTATGCATTCATTTATATGTTCATTCATTGCCTACTTATTTGACTGACTTACTTGCCTACTTATTTGACTGACTTACTTGCCTACTTATTTGACTGACTTACTTGCCTACTTATTTGATTGACTTACTTGCCTACTTATTTGATTGACTTACTTGCCTACTTATTTGACTGACTTACTTGCCTACTTATTTGATTGACTTACTTGCCTACTTATTTGACTGACTTACTTGCCTACTTATTTGATTGACTTACTTGCCTACTTATTTGACTGACTACTTGCCACCTTATTGATTACTTACTTGCTACTTATGATGACTTATTGCCTATATTGACTGAATTACTTGCCTACTTATTGATGACTATTGCCTATTATTTGACTACTATGCTATATGACGAACTTACTTCTACTTTTGACTGACTTACTTGCCTACTTATTTGATTGACTTACTTGCCTACTTATTTGACTGACTTCATTGCCTACTTATTTGACTGACTTACTTGCCTACTTATTTGATTGACTTTTATGTTCATTGAAGCATTTGTTATTTTAGTTACTTATTAATTCATAGCTGTAATCATTGCATTGTGGTAGTGTTATTGATCGAGTTACTTGTCTACGAAGGGTGATGAACAAATACCATTCATTTTGTAATCAATTCTCTCTCTCTCTCTCTCTCTCTCTCTCTCTCTCTCTCTCTCTCTCTCTCTCTCTCTCTCTCTCTCTCTCTCTCTCTCTCTCTCTCTCTCTCTCTCTCTCTCTCTCTCTCTCTCTCTCTCTCTCTCTCTCTTTTTCTTTTTTTTCCTTCTTTTTTTCCCTTCACCCAGTTATACCCTGCCAGGCTAACAGGGCGCCCCGGTACACCCTGCCCCGCCCTGCCCCGCCCTGCCACGCCCTGCCAGGCACACGCGGGCTGTCAGTCACGAAATTAATTTAACGCGACGTTTTGCGGGATGCTTCACCCTTTATTTCATCATTTATTAATTCCTCCGAGAATTTGGGTCACATTTGTGTTATGATAATTCGTGAGTCCGGGACCTATGCATGGCTGTGGGCTCATGATGCCGAGGGGTGAAGCATTACCACTACGGCCGGTATGGTGATAATTTGATGCTAGTAGTTAGTTAGTAAGAGGAAGAAGAAAAGGAATACATGTAACAGATTCATGTGTGTGTGTGTGTGTGTGTGTGTGTGTGTGTGTGTGTGTGTGTGTGTGTGTGTGTGTGTGTGGTACGTCACATGCCGTTTTTCGTTTTATTTTTTTCTTTCATTGAACGGAACCTGAAAAACAGTGAGTGACGGGCCTTGACTGTTACTTTCCCGTCACCTTAACCACCACGACGGTGTGAAGATGCGCACAGCCATATATATTCGAGCTTTCTTGGCTGAATGCAAACGTGAATCTGCCTTTAATCAGTATTTATTGAGAGGGCGCTTTGGTATGTAGGATCGAGGCACAGTCTTAGTTGTAAAATCAATGCGGAGAGTGAATAGCTTGGGAATCAGGTAGTCGACGAGTTGACACGAATACAGTAAACATTCCCTTGGACTACACTCTTAGGAAAAAAGGGTAAGAAAAGGGTAGAAAAGGTATTTGTAGTGATGAAAAACTGCTACCCTTTTTCTACCCTTACAAAGCTACCCTTTCGGATCGACGCAAATATACCCTTTTCCAACCCTCTCGTCTAAAAAGGGTAGATAAAGGGTAGATGAAGGGTATAATCGGCAGCATCTACCCTCCAGCCTGGACATAGGGTTTAAAAAGGGTAGTGATGGTGCGATGTAACAATTCTACCCTTAATACCCCCATTAATTATACCCCCTAATTATACCCCCATTTCTGAGAGTGTACGAGATCACATCATTCCGATTTAGTCCGCATATACATTTTGCTGAGTGAATGAATACGAACTTAGCGTGAAAGGAAAGCCTCAAATATTTTCGAGTGATTGAGGAGTCGAAACCCTATATTGTTATAAATAAAATATTGTTACGACAGAGGATTAGCAGGAACATTAGCGTTGAAGTGATGGCGGGTCCTCGTCACCCTATTGACACCCTCATTATCATGCAACCACAACCACGTGACGTCGCCTGGTATGTCGGGCCTCACCGCAGCTAATTAACTCCTCACCACCACTAGTCTTGTACGAGCGGCCGGATAATTGAGCGGATCATGTGACATAAGGTTAATTGACTACGATCTTGTCACTTGATCTAGATGTGACATACCTCAGATCACCAGCCGCGGATCCTTTACAATATCCTCGGTGACAGACAGCATCCATTTGCCTTCCAAGTCACAAGTCACAAGAGGGTTAAGGGGCGCGTAGGGAAGGAAGGAAGGGATAGATTATATAGGTCATGGGCTAGAAGGCGGTTAAGGGACGTGTAGGGAAGGAAGGAAGGGTTAGAAAAGTACCTAGAACAGTGGCCCATGATAACTTTTTTAGTGGTCCACAGGATGTTCACGATATTTGGAAATGAACTGAAATATATATGAAACCCAAATGTTAGCTGTCTCATATTATTAAAAACGGTTTACTTTATATTTATAGGAGATATATTTATAACCAACCCTTGACCTACCTTTAAGAAAAATCTACCCTTTTTCATCATTTCTCTAAAGTCAAAAAGGAGATGGTCCATGATTTTTTTTTCAATTGGGCTAGTGGTTCATATTGGGCTAGTTGGCTTGAAACGAGTTGAGAACCACTGACCTAGAATATATAGGTCTTGGGCTAGAAGGCGATTAAGGGACGTGTAGGGAAGGAAGGAAGGGTTAGAAAATGACCTTGAATATATAGGTTTTGGGCTAGAGGGCGATTATTGGGCGTGCAGGAAAGGAAGGAAGGGCTAGAACAAGACCTTGAATATATAGGTTTTGGGCTGGAGGGCGATTATTGGGCGTGCAGGAAAGGAAGGAAGGGCTAGAACAAGACCTTGAATATATAGGTCTTGGGCTAGAAGGCGATTATTGGGCGTGCAGGAAAGGAAGGAAGGGCTAGAACAAGACCTTGAATATATAGGTCTTGGGCTAGAAGGCGATTATTGGGCGTGCAGGAAAGGAAGGAAGGGCTAGAACAAGACCTTGAATATATAGGTTTTGGGCTAGAAGGCGATTATTGGGCGTGCAGGAAAGGATGGAAGGGTTAGAACAAGACCTTGAATATATAGGTTTTGGGCTGGAGGGCGATTATTGGGCGTGCAGGAAAGGAAGGAAGGGCTAGAACAAGACCTTGAATATATAGGTTTTGGGCTGGAGGGCGATTATTGGGCGTGCAGGAAAGGAAGGAAGGGTTAGAACAAGACCTTGAATATATAGGTCTTGGGCTGGAAGGCGATTATTGGGCGTGCAGGAAAGGAAGGAAGGGCTAGAACAAGACCTTGAATATATAGGTCTTGGGCTGGAAGGCGATTATTGGGCGTGCAGGAAAGGAAGGAAGGGCTAGAACAAGACCTTGAATATATAGGTCTTGGGCTGGAAGGCGATTATTGGGCGTGCAGGAAAGGAAGGAAGGGCTAGAACAAGACCTTGAATATATAGGTTTTGGGCTGGAGGGCGATTATTGGGCGTGCAGGAAAGGAAGGAAGGGTTAGAACAAGACCTTGAATATATAGGTTTTGGGCTGGAGGGCGATTATTGGGCGTGCAGGAAAGGAAGGAAGGGCTAGAACAAGACCTTGAATATATAGGTTTGGGCTAGAGGGCGATATTGGGCGTGCAGGAAGAGAGGAAGGGCTAGAACAACCTTGAATAACATATTTAGGTATAGAGCCGATTATTGGGCTAGCAAAGGAGAGTAAGAGGCGTTAGAAAGATAGACAGGCTTGGGTAGAAGACAAAGCAGGGCGAGGGATAGGGGACAGTGGAGGAGACGGAACGGGACAATCTTGGACCATAAACCAAATATCCTTCAAATATAAACCAAAAATCCTATATATTAGTTAGTCTTCCAAGTCACAAGATAGAGGGTTAAGAGGTGTGTAGGGAAGGGAGGAAGGGGTAGAAAGCAAAGCAGGGCGAGGTATAGGTGAGAGGACAGGAGGAGACGGGAGGGACAATATTGGACCATAAACCAAATACTCTTCAAATATATACCAAATAACCTATATATCAGCCTTGCAAGTCACAAGGTAGAGGGTTAAGAGGCGTGTAGGGAAGGGAGGAAGGGGTAGAAAGCAATGCAAGGGCGAGGTATAGGTGAGAGGACAGGAGGAGACGGGAGGGACAATATTGGACCATAAACCAAATATCCTTCAAATATAAACCAAATAACCTATATATTAGCCGTACAAGTCACAAGGTAGAGGGTTAAGAGGTGTGTAGGGAAGGGAGGAAGGAGTAGAAAGCAAAGGGCGAAGGATAAGGGACAGGAATGGAGGAGACGGGACTCGGGAGGGACAAGCGCTCTGGACCTAAACCAAATATCATCACGTACGTTCAATTCCAGGCCTGCAATCAAGGCGTCTGCGTCCTTCCCGAGGCTTCCAGGACGCTGAAGGAAGACCCGAGATGGTGGTGGTTGAAACCTTGCCTCTCTTCCCCTTAAATACTTATCTCGTGTATAGTAAAGCTGCCCCAACACTACCCTCCTCCTCCTCCTCCTCCTCCTCCTCCTCCTCCTCCTCCCCCTCCTCCTCCTCCTCCTCCTCCTTCCTCCTCCTCCTCTCCTCCTCCTCCTCCTCCTCCTCCTCCTCCTCCTCCCCCGCCCTGCTGCAAAACCGTGACTCGTACATCTGACGTAATTGTACCATGACGCTCATACCAACATAAAAACAGCGATAGTCTGGTCTAGACAGCCGGCCGCCGTGACCACTGACCGTAGACTGCACGCGTAGGCTCAACCCCGGCCGGCACCCACCTGTATTCCTCCTCCCCCGGGCGGTAGTAGAAGGGGACACTCTATGGGGCCACTATGCACGATGATTACATAGGATTACATAGGAAGAACAGACACCAGGACACCTAACCTATACCTCCTCCCTCAGGTGGTAGTATCACGGGTACTCTATGGGGCCGCTATGTACGATGATTACATAGGATTACATAGGAAGAACAGACACCAGGGTACCTAACAGTCTATAACGAGGGTATCTACTGAACTACATTACTCCGACTATCTACCCATCAAAAGTTATTGTAAATGGATGGATCTACGATTTATCCCCGGCATTTCCAATTATCTATCGAGAATTTTTTTTTCTTCGGATTTCTGGCTGCTCAAAAATATTCCAAAATTGACGACGATCAGGTTTTTGTTATTTTGCCGCAAAACTATGAGCCGTTGAAGAAAACTTATCGAAGTAACAAAGGTTCATCTTGAGATGTTCTACATGATGCGGTAATTGGCTTGTCAAAACACCTCATGGTTGTCGAGAAAATTGATATTTTGTATAAATGTACAAAAATGCTATTTTCTCGGTTATTTACAAATCAATATTATTTTGCTTTACGCCAAATGATAGCCCTTGATCTACTTCATATTTACTTATCTATACATGTTGCACATTTCTGCCACAGTTTTTTAGTTATTGAAAAAAACGTGGTTTTGAGAAAAAAAAACAAGGCAAAATTTGCAATATTTTTTGAAAAATAGATTTGCTTGAAAATTTGTTCCTAGCAGTTATCGGGCATGCTGAACACGAATCTGAAGTCAGTTTTCTGTTACAATTATTAAAAGTCCCTATTTCAGCCAATTCACAATGACATGATACTTTCAGATATTCCTTAAAAACCACAACATAGACAAAACTTACTACAAGACATAAAAATATGACAGGAATTGCTAGATTAATCATTAAATGATCAGTATTAATATTTTCAGTATTAGTAATATTATTGATCCCTATTTGAGCCACCCATGCGATTGTCAAAGTATTTATAAAAACCTAGGAATACTATAACAATCCTGTGGGACTTATAATGCCCTCCCATGACTCCTGTAGGATGCGTGAAGGAGCGAAGAGGCCCGTGAAGGACTCTGAAGGATTGTACACAAAGCGAAGGATACTTAAGAAAAATAGTTCTTCCTCCTCCCATTTCCTCTCCTCCCTTTCTTCTCCTTCCTGCTCCTCCTCTCCTCCCTTCCTTGTCCCACCTCCTTCTTTCTCCTCCCCCTCTCCCCTCCTTCCTCCTCCTCGTCCCTCCTTCCCCTCCCCCCCTTCCTCCTCATCTCCCCTTCTTCCTCCTCCCCTTCCCGCCTTCTTCCTTCGCCTATCGTATTTATACGATAATTATCATATATCAGATCACGCTGGGCAGCCGCGGCACGCACCGCATGGGAGAGGTCGGACTCCCACTAGCAAGGCTTAGGATAATTCAAACTTGCTCGAATTATGGAAAGTAATTGAAAAATTTGAACTGGCCTGAAACAGGTCGAATTATCCGAAGTTTGAATTATACGGGTTCGATTTAGAGAGGGTTTACTGTATTACGGCGCGATCCGGGGTGTTGTTTTCCTCCTTCGTGTTGAGGTGCATGATTAAAGCATGAACAGACTATGATGGACTAACAGACACAGTACTCACGATGAATTACAGAAATATATAATACAATATCTCTCTCTCTCTCTCTCTCTCTCTCCTTCTCTCCTTCTCTTCTCTCTCTCTCTCTCTCTCCCCTCTCTCTCTCTCTCTCTCTCTCTCTCTCTCTCTCTCTCTCTCTCTCTCTCTCTCTCTCTCTCTCTCTCTCTCTCTCTCTCTCTCTCTCTCTCGTTGTTTTGTTGTCCCCCTCCCCCCCCCCCAGCTGTCCCCAACGTCTGCTCTCCTATATAGATGTGATGTTACAAGGCGAGAGAATTGGAATGAATAATATATATGTGCCACAAATGTGTATGTTGTGATCTTGGCTTCTATCTAACTATTACAACAACTGTGTGTGTACTGATTCCTGGGTGTTTTGAGCATTCTTTTTGTTTTGATTGAGTTTCTGTCTAACTTTTCTTCATATTGTTTTTCCTTGAGCCTGGTTGAGAACTTGAGACCCCGACTACCTGTTCCTTGTTCCTCCTCTCCCGTGGCCCCTCCAGTCTTATGTTGTCCTTGCCTTGACGTGGATGAAGACCAGAATTGAGATAGACAGACATATGTACATTGATTTAGTGTTTTCAGTGTCTTTAAGTATCAGTTTTGTTTTCTGATTTATAGAGTTAGGAGGTTAGGTGTCGTTGAGCGTGTCTAGGTAGGTCATTTGTGTGTTAGGTAGTCAGTGCGGAGTCATTAGGAAGCTTTAAAATGAACAGAGGCTGGATAAATTCATGGATGGGGATGAAAGGTAGATGTAGGTAGTGTTAAGTAACAGAAACTACCACGTGTAGGTCTCGCGGCCTCTTGTAGCTTCCTTATGTTCTTATGTTCTTAGTGCCATATGACCTCTGATATCTGGCACATTGCCTTGGAGTGCCTCAGAGGTGCCTTGGAGTGCCTCAGAGGTGCCTTGGAATGCCTCAGAGGTGCCTTGGAGTGCCTCAGAGGTGCCTTGGAGTGCCTCAGAGGTGCCTTGGAGTGCCTCAGAGGTATCACATTTCCCCCTTTTTTGGCATTAAATCAATCAATCTTATGTTGTTATGTCACTGAAGGAGCGAGAGTTTGTGAGGGTTGTGTGGGTGACCGGAGTGGCGCGGCTGCAGTGAACTAACACCTCGTTTGTTATCACCACCACCAGAGTTTTCCAGGAACTTCAGCAACACTTCCAGGCGACTTCCTTGCCGCCACTATCACCACAAGATGAACCATCACCACCAACTTCACCACCACTTATCTTACACCACTCACCACCCTCATCACCACCAGACGAGCTTGACTCACCACCCATATCACCCACACCTCTCTCGCAATGCCCCTACTTCCGCCCACCCCCACTTAGCCTCCCCCGGCGCTCATCCTCCCCCTCCCGCCTCATGCACCACCCTCCCCTCCCCTCCCCCATAGACGAACCATCACCCCCCAGCTCCCCGCCCTACCCCATACCCTGCCCTCACCCCCCGCCACTCTACATCTCATCACGGTTCCCCTCACATCTATCCTTTGTCAGGCCATCAGTACGCAAACCCCTCCCTCCCCCACTTCGCCTGCCCTCACCCCACCATACCACCCTCTCCCCCTACCTCCCCACCTCCCCGCTCTGGCTCCCCCCCCAACCGCCACGTACAGCCCCCACCCTCCCCCTCACCACACCATTTAGGCCCATGCTACCACTACGGTCCAAGCCACCACTTCCTCCGCGGCCTTGGTATAGACCACCGCAGACATCGCTACCGTCATCAACAGCTAGAACTCACACCGCCATCAGCAGGTGATAATCACCACGCGCAACCCCTCCACCCAACACCCCCAACACCAACACCCCAACCCTGTCATCCTGGGTCCCTCCCTTACCCTGCCTCCAGCTAGCCATTCCACCTTTCTCCCTGCATCAGTCAGGACCTCTGACCCTTACCCAGTACCCATGCCAGCCATTACGACAAAAGCGCATTACTTCATGGCCCTTCCCCCCCCCCCCCCCTCTCCCCGCTCTTTCCCCCTAGTAGCGGCAGCTTGGTGTGGTAGTCCCTCCCCCTCCCCCTCCCCCCATCACATCACCTGCCCCGCTCTGGCTTTGTCCACACACCTTGACACAGTATCCACTGCACCACATAGTTAGCTTCTTGAAATTGCATGCGTGTGGGGAGGCGCCCCTCACACGCCGTCCCCCCCTCCCCCCACACCCGCCCGCCGCAAACCATTGCTTCTTCAGCGATGCAAAACTCCAAAACTTTGCCTTGACGGGTGATCTGTTTGCCTGTCACCTTGAGCTGCGTCACAAGGTTATTGGTGTGAGTCATCCGTTGTGAACGTTCCTGATCCTGTCAACAGACGGTGGTGACCTGGCAGTGTGACCTTGTTTTTGGTGTAGGGCCCCTATCCCATCCCCCCACCCATACCATCCCTCCATCCTTCCCCCACCTCGAGGTCCTCACTGGTTTTTTTGCTCCGTCCTCTCGCTGGATATTTTCTCCCTGTGCCTCTCTGACTCCGAGCCCCTGGTAGTGTCCTTGACTCCTCCCCGTCGGTGTGTCTGTCTGTCCCGTGCATGTCGCCGCCCACGGACTGGACTGTGTGTCTTCTGTTCAGATTTTTTGAGTAGCAGGACTCTTGAAGCCTTGATTGTTATGACTCATGAGATACCACAAACGGTTCAAACTATTTTTGACCTGTGTTCAACCAGTAGCTCCTTTGTAGAATGTGTCCCCGAGTGTGGGAGATGCGAGAACGCCGGAAGACACCCAAGGTAACTTTTTTTTTCCATCATCTCGGTGTTCCATAAATATGACCGTGAATGTGTGTGTGATGCATGTGGTGTTTTAAACTGCTTTGCTCTACTTCACTGGCGCCCTCATGGATGCAGTATGTGGGAGGATGATTTCTAATGATGAATTGTCAGGTTGTATTGTGTCATTGTACAGGTAACTAATGAAGATGTACGTACGGCATTACTTTAGGATTGTGACGGGCCAACTGTGGGATGCCGAGGAACATTTTTGTGCCTCCAGCCAGGAAACAGACAGACGGAAGAGCAGGTGTTATAAGCGCAGGTGTTACAGAGACAGGCAAATCATAACATATAAGAGTTTGGGGTTCATACTCTCAATGCTTATGTATATTAAAAGACTAAAGGCATAGGAGGCGTGAGTTGTCTCTTGGGCGCGGAGTCTCTCTGGCCTGCCGCTGGAATATCAGGACGTGTGAAGTTAACCATTTGTTGCAGGGCGTCAAGGTGTGCATGACCTGAGGAGCGCTACTTGCCGGTACAGCCTCGGGAAAGGGTGTTGAGGTTGGGTCAATTGTCAGCCGTGATTTGAAAGCTCTACTGTCTCTAAGCCTCGTCCTGCCAGCTCTATATACCACAGGGCGTAGTGAGCTGAGTCTGAGCTCCTGCGGCTTACTGGATTACAGGTCTTGATCTTGTCTTACTTGATCTTACCTGTACTACAACTACCTCGATCCATGTCTTACTTGTCTTACCTGATCTTAGGAGAAAGGGTAGAAACATGATGCTCTGTTCGGGTGACATACATTCTGCTGCACATGTCACGTAGCCAGACAGCCTTGGAGGTGCCTTGGAGTGCCTCAGAGGTTCCTCAGAGGTGCCTTGGAGTGCCTCAGAGGTGCCTTGGAGTGCCTCAGAGGTGCCTTGGAGTGCCTCAGAGGTGCCTTGGAGTGCCTCAGAGGTGTCTTGGAGATGCCTCAGAGTGCCACAACGCCCATACATTCTTATCGGGCTACCCATCACTACAACATCGCGAGAAAAAAAAAATTGTGAGATATTTTCCAAGACTCCAAAATGCACCGCCTGCCTCTTCCTTCCCTCCAGCGCTGCCACTCGCCCCGAACTTGTTGCCTTTTTTAAACTACCGGCCTCCTAAGAGCTCCCCTGATTCTCTCTTTGGGCTTTGAGAGTGGCTGACCCGTAAATAACTTTGGACGCCGCGCCTGGACGGGAAGCGACTCCAGCCTCCACCTCCGTCACTCCAGCCTTCTTTACTTTAGAAAATACTCTCGTTCCCGTTCACGCTCCTCGCCTGGCCTTTCATGCCTCCCTTTCACGCGCCGTCCCTTCTCCCCGCCACTACAGGTCACCGGTGATGTCAAAACTGTCTTTTTTCTTTTGGATACTCAAGTTGGTCTGTCATTTTGCTTTCTCGTCTACGAATCTGTCTCTTCAAGGCTTTGTGGATGTGAGAGGAAAATCATTCATGGGATTCCTTAAGGCCTTGGACAACGGAACATTTTGAAATAGGAATAGTTGTTGGTAGTTTATTCCCGTCCAAACTTTTACAGGGCGTGACAAATAAATGAAGAAAAATATACAAGAATATGCATAGAATAATGTGTTAGAACGAGTTATTGTGTCTGGAATCCTTTGTGTGTGTGTGTGTGTGTGTGTGTGTGTGTGTGTGTGTGTGTGTGTGTGTGTGTGTGTGTGTGTGAGTGTGTGTGTATGTGTGTGTCGCAGATGATAAGGGATCAGAGGACGGTGTAGAAATGTAGGTGGTGATGTAGAAATCCTTGTAGGAACCTGGAGGCTGGAAAGCGAGGACGAAAACGAGGCTTAGCGAACAAGGGAGATCAGTCACCGGGCTCATTGACTTTCCTTGCGCCATGGTAGGGACGTGTGTGTGTGTGTGTGGTGTGTGTGTGTGTGTGTGTGTGTGGGTGGGTGTGGGTGTGTGTGTGTTCGTTCCCTTCCTATGGTTGTGGACCTTGGAAATACACAAAAGACAGACGTGAAATGGTCAAGGATGGAAGAGATCTTGGTTTGCCAATAGAACAATCAGATGCAAAGAGTAATGATGATATACCATGTCGTTTTCTAGCTTCTCTGTCCCCGTCGTCGTCTTGAGTGAGTCGTTTCTGATTCTTAGCCTGAAATTACTGGTTCGTTCCTCCTGTGTTGTCTAATTAATTCGTGTGATCCTCTTCATTAGTCTTGGAATCCGCAACTGACTCCCTCCTTTGTGTTTCCGAGTCACTGGATCCACTGGAGATGAGTGTATAAATCGTCTGAAACTGTGCACATTTTCCTCTTATTGTTATGTTTGCCGCCGTCTCGCCTCGCCCAGGAAGCGACCCGTGGCGCCGGCGTGATCGTGGAGGGAGTGGAGGCAGACAGAGGGGCGTCAGTGAGCCTCGCAAGATATGGATAAATAATATTCTTGACGTTGAAATTTCTGGAAGATTTCATTTCACGATGAGATACGAATATGTGAAAAGCCTTGACGAATAGAGAAGTGAGAAGGAGAGGAAAATGAGGAATGGCGATGCGTGGGCAGACGTCGGTGTGAGGGGAGGAAATGAAGGAGGTTGAAAGGCAGGATGGTCAAGAGAAGAGACTGAATGGAGCAACGAAAATATCTTCAAAATCGAGGAAAAATGGTGAAAAATGAAAAGCAAAAATCTCGTGGTAACAAAAGGCTGACAAATGAGGCATGTCCCGGCGGCAGAGATTGAGGAAATGTGGCATTGCCGATATAGAAGTATTGTGAAGTAAAGACGTGTGAGGGAGGAAAGTAATACACCAGATTTGTTATTCGCATGTTTCTTGAACTGGAATATTAACTCCTTCACGCCCAGATCTTTCCTTTGCTATATAAAATCGTCTCTTATTAGCCATAAAATTATGAAAACTAACTTAATATACCAAATTCGTTAGTGGACAAGGATACTAAACAAGTCATATCTATAAAATATTGCTTATAGTAACTAAAAATCGTCTAATGGTACCCAAATTACAAGGGAAATTACGTTCTGGGCCTCAAGGGGTTAAAGTTGTGATGCAGGGCTCCTATTGGCTGATCTTGAGGCAGACAACGCCGGTGTTCCTGGAGACGTGGTCGATTAAAAGTCTACTGATCTTGGTCGATATCACAATGCGTCACGGCAGTTTGTTCTTGCTATGGGGAAGAGCTGTGTTTCTTAGTGTCTGAGTAACATCGGTATCTTGGGTCTGCCTGGCTCTGGAGAACTTTGTACCCGTGACTGTATAGTTACCAGACTCCGATGACTGGCTGTTCCCTGGTCTGTGGGATGATATCACAATGCGTCACGGCAGTTTGTTCTTGCTATGGGGAAGAGCTGTGTTTCTTAGTGTCTGAGTAACATCGGTATCTTGCGTCTGCCTGGCTGTGGAGAACTTTGTACCCGTGACTGTGTAGTTACCAGACTCCGATGACTGGCTGTTCCCTGGTCTGTGGGATGATGTCACAATGCGTCACGGCAGAGTGTTCTTGTTGTGGGGAAGAGCTGTGTGTAGTATTCTTGCATGGGTCGGGCTTGGCTGTGGAGTACTTGATACATGGAGTTGTGTACCAGACTCCGATTTCTATCCAGTTTCCGTCCCGTTTCCAGATACTCCAGTTTCTATTGCTGTGGGGAAGAGCTGTGATTGTTATTGACAGCTTGACATAGACAGTTTCGGTAGCTTGCATGGGACGGGCGTGGCTGTGGAGAACTTTGTTTATATGTGACAGCGTATCAGACTCCGGTGACCGGCTGTTCTCTGGGCTGTGGGATGACAGGGAAAGGCTTGTTAGAGTTGTCGTTCTCAGGTCGCGGCCGCCAGTACCTCGGTCTGAAGGAGGTCTCGTTACGGCTTATGGCTACTATAGGTTTCTGTAAGAGATGTATATAAACTTAACTAATCGTTACGGCTGCTGGAAGTGGATGGACCGCGGAGTCATTCGTTGATCCTCATTAACTATTCACGCACCATAATACAACTCAAAATATTTAATTACACAGTTAATATGGATATTTTTTCATGTATGGAACCACAATTTAAGACTTCTTTGTTTTTATCCGCAGCATCAGTCTGAGCAGCCTGGACTCTGACGCCGAGGAGGCTTTTTACGACGCCGAGGACACCAACACTAATAACACCCAAGGTAAGCATCACCGCTATATATATATATGTATATATATATATATATATATATATACTCTCCATGCATTATCCCCATATATATGTATTACCCCGGTATATAGATGACGTCATGATCCCGTGATAAACAATAACAAAGCGACTCTGGCCGTGAGTCTGGCCGAGGAACCCGGGGAAAAAGTTTACTTTCCAGAGTAATTTTCCCCCTACCAAATAAGTTTATCAGTATAAATGATATACTGTTATCTTTGGAAATGTTTGTTCTATAATATTATCACAAAAAAACACAGTAAAACACAAAATAAATGCCATTATGAAACTCTGAAGAAATATGCATGAACTTGAAATTCAAGGGAAGTAATGCCCTTTGTTTACATCACTGCACGGCCAGCGTGGTACTTGGGGGCGGAGCTTCGTGACGTCAGTGCATACTATCTGTAGGCTAGAAGAATAGAACGTACAACAAACTGTCCACGTACTGTCAGTTTCCCGAAAGACAAATAGTAAGAGGCTTCCAAGGGTGATGTTTGGACCTGCTTGCCTCGCCACCCGGAAGGCCCGTGGCTGCAGGATTCGGCGGCCGTCAGTGCCGTGCCTCGCATCGATAATGACAGGGTTTGGCAGTAATGAAAGCCATTCCTCACTTCCTCCTCCTTCTCCTCTTCCTGCTCCTCGTCCATCTCCTCTTCCTCCTCCTCGTCTTTTATTCTCTCTCTCTCTCTCTCTCTCTCTCTCTCTCTCTCTCTCTCTCTCTCTCTCTCTCCTCTCTCTCTCTCTCTCCTCTCTCTCTCTCTCTCTCTCTCTCTCTCCTCTCTCTCTCTCTCTCCCCCCCCCCTCCCCCACAGCCACACCAACCACCACCACCACAAAAACCAACACCACAAACCGCCACCACCACAAAAACCAACACCACAAACCGCCACCACCACCACTAACCACCACCACCACCACCACTAATACCTTTCCCCATATTCAAAACATTACTATAGTAGAACCAATTTATGAAGTCCGTTAGGGGGGTGGCTTAGTTGGGGAATATACAACATATATAACAGAGGATTACTACTACGCCCAATCACGTATTCCAATGCATCTAAAATATCTAAAGCCAAATTTTGATATACAGAAATAGTAGCATCTTCATCCTTCGCCTGGCTAGGATACAATTTTGTTATCTTCTCCTTGGTTTAGCATAGCAAGGATAAGCCATGAATGTTATCCTTCCCGTCTCTTCTTCTATGTTTACTCTTTCACTAGATCCTTTATTTTTCACTTTCACGTCGTTTCCTTTGTTTTTTTTCCTTTGTTATTTATCTATCGTTATCTCTTCATATTTTTCTCTTTTGCTTGAATTGTTTTTAACTCCATTTATTTCACATCCAATTTTTCCTCGGCGTGATTTCAAGTTTATTTTTTATTTTTGATCTTTCTGTCTTTCCTTTGATGTCACGTATGATTCTCGTCCTGCCTCCCACATTGTTTTTATTCTCTCACATTTCTCTCTCTCTCTCTCTCTCTCTCTCTCTCTCTCCTCTCTCTCTCTCTCTCTCTCTCTCTCTCTCTCCTCTCTCTCTCTCTCTCTCTCTCTCTCTCTCTCTCTCTCTCTCTCTCTCTCTCTCTCTCTCTCTCTCTCTCTCTCATTTCTCGCTTTCTCATTCTTTCCCCTCTTTGTACCGCTCGAGATAGAGTGAGTGAGTGAGTGAGTGAGTGAGTGAGTGAGTGTGTGTGTGTGTGTGTGTGTGTGTGTGTGTGTGTGTGTGTGTGTGTGTGTGTGTGTGTGTGTGTGTGTGTGTGTGTGTGTGTGTGTGTGTGTGTGTGTGTGTGTGTGTGTGTGTGTGTGTGTGTGTGTGTGTGTGTGTGTGTGTGTGTGTGAGTGAGTGAGTGAGTGAGTGAGTGAGTGAGTGAGTGAGTGAGTGAGTGAGTGAGTGAGTGAGTGAGTGAGTGAGTGAGTGAGTGAGTGAGTGAGTGAGTGAGTGAGTGAGTGAGTGAGTGAGTGAGTGAGTGAGTGAGTGAGTGAGTGAGTGAGTGAGTGAGTGAGTGAGTGGTGTGAGGAGTGAGTGAGTGAGTGAGTGAGTGAGTGGTGTGAGGAGTGAGTGAGTGAGTGAGTGAGTGAGTGAGTGAGTGAGAGATTCTTTACCTGTTTCACTCTGGTATAGTTCTGGAATTAGTGTTTAGCGGAGAAAATAAAGCCAAAACAAACTTACGAAATATCAAGGGAAGGTTGAAAGTCCTATTTTCCTCCTCTCAATTTTGCATTTGTTGTTTTAAGGTATCCAGAAAGCCATTTGGAAGTTTCATGCCGTGTTTGTCGAGTAAATAGTCCTTGTTTGTTGGTTGTCCCAGCGCGACTGTATTCTGGTGCAATTGTTCTCAAAAGTGCATAATGGTTCCCGCAGTAATTTCCTCTGACGCAAAGCTTGTTTCATCATACACGTTCATTTTCTTGCATATAGTTTTTTCTGATAGCGTAGTCTTTGTCGAGCTTCCTGTTGCTTGATTAATGTGTATCTTCCTCTAAATGCAAAGGAAAAAATGACACGGTCATTTTTTGGTTGGTGTATCAAAAAATCACACGGTCATTTTTTGGTTCGTGTATCAAAAAATCACACGGTTATTTTTTGGTTGGTGTATCAAAAAATCACACGGTCAGTTTTTGGTTGGTGTATCAAAAAATCACACGGTCATTTTTTGGTTCATGTATCAAAAAATCACACGGTCATTTTTTGGTTGGTGTATCAAAAAATCACACGGTCATTTTTTGGTTGGTGTATCAAAAAATCACACGGTCATTTTTGGGTTGGTGTATCAAAAAATCACACGGTCGTTTTTTGGTTCATGTATCAAAAAATCACACGGGTCATTTTTTGGTTGGTGTATCAAAAAATCACACGGGTCATTTTTTGGTTCATGTATCAAAAAATCACACGGTCATTTTTTGGTTCATGTATCAAAAAATCACACGGTCATTTTTTGGTTGGTGTATCAAAAAATCACACGGTCATTTTTTGGTTCATGTATCAAAAAATCACACGGTCATTTTTGGGTTGGTGTATCAAAAAATAACTCATTTTTTGGTTGGTGTATCAAAAAATCACGCGGTCATTTTTTGGTTGGTGTATCAAAAAATCACACGGTCATTTTTTGGTTGGTGTATCAAAAAATCACACGGTCATTTTTTGGTTCATGTATCAAAAATTCACACGGTCATTTTTGGGTTGGTGTATCAAAAAATCACACGGTCATTTTTTGGTTGGTGTATCAAAAAATCACACGGTCATTTTTTGGTTGGTGTATCAAAAAATCACACGGTCATTTTTGGGTTGGTGTATCAAAAAATCACGGTCGTTTTTTTGGTTCATGTATCAAAAAATCACACGGGTCATTTTTTGGTTCGTGTATCAAAAAATCACACGGTCATTTTTTGGTTCATGTATCAAAAAATCACACGGTCATTTTTTGGTTGGTGTATCAAAAAATCACACGGTCATTTTTTGGTTCATGTATCAAAAAATCACACGGTCATTTTTTGGTTGGTGTATCAAAAAATCACACGGTCATTTTTTGGTTCGTGTATCAAAAAATCACGGTCATTTTTTGGTTGGTGTATCAAATAATCACACGGTCATTTTTTGGTTTGTGTATCAAAAAATCACACGGTCATTTTTTGGTTGGTGTATCAAAATATCACACGGTCATTTTTTGGTTGGTGTATCAAAAAATCACACGGTCATTTTTTGGTTGGTGTATCAAAAAATCACACGGTTATTTTTTGGTTGGTGTATCAAAAAATCACACGGTCATATCTCGTTTCGTATGTTTTTTTTTCTTTTTTTTCCCCTAAACGCTCCTGGCACGGTAGTGAAGGACTATTGGCGGCAAGAATGAGATCAGACTCGCATCACTCTCAGCCACTTCATTGCCTTCAGGACGCATTTTGGATTAAGTCTCGGCTGTGTATAAGAAAAAAATGTAGGTACGGTTGGCATATTTCCGTTCTGCACTCACATTTCGGCCAGCCTCCCCTGCTGCAGCCCTCAAGCTTACCGTACTCCTATAAATGAGGTTTCAATTTCCAGTCATAGAATGCATAGTTCTTGGTGTTGCTTCATATTTTTTGGTTTATCATTTTTTTATACTATGACTGACGAATTTCTATAAAGTGCGTTACAGTGTGTTCGGTTTTTTGTATGCAATGACACTCACGGATATCTGTAAAGTGCGTTGTCGAATGTTTTTTATAACATGACACTCACGGGTATCTGTAAAGTGCGTTGTCGTATGTTTTGTATGTCATGACACTCACGGATATCTGTAAAGTGCGTTGTCGAATGTTTTTTATGCCATGACACTCACGGATATCTGTAAAGTGCGTTGTCGAATGTTTTGTATGCCATGACACTCACGGATATCTGTAAAGTGCGTTGTCGAATGTTTTTTATGACATGACACTCACGGATATCTGTAAAGTGCGTTGTCGTGTTGTTGTTTTTTTGTTTTTTTTAGTTCACGTTTAAGTGCGTGAGTGAGTGAGTGAGTGTAGTGTCAGTGCCCGTTCATTACCAGCAAAGCAATAGTTCCTTCTCGCTCTTCGCGCCGCTTTGTTCTCGCTTCCTTCAATGACTCTTTTGTTCCTTGCTTTCCTCTTTCATTCGTCCAACGCGACGTGAAAACGAAAAAAGAAGAGAGAGGAACTGGGAAGCTTTTAAGAGGATATTGTTTTTAACTTCTTCTTAGTTTTAATCGTATTTTTCTGCACCTCGAGTATTTTATATTGTTTTTCGTGTGTGTGTGTGTGTGTGTGTGTGTGTGTGTGTGTGTGTGTGTGTGTGGTGTGTGTGTGTATGTGTGTGTTTATTATAATCCGTATCATCATCAATATACTGAGATCTTTCCCTATAGAACATTTTCTTTATAGATTTGTGTCTCAGTTTTTGCGTATCTAATAATTCCTCACAACCCCTAGAAATCAGTCACTTGAAGCAGCAATGATGATGATGATGATGACCTTGAGGCGTGGAGGTGAGGCTAAGGCAGAGTGGAGAATGTAGTGGTGGGGCGGAAAGTTGTTGGGCGTAAGGGATGAGAGGTGTGGGCGAGGAGGGGGTGTTGGGGTGGGTGATAGGAGAGTAGAAGAGAAAGAGATAAGATAAGATTTTCATCCTATCTAGACACTTTGCAAGTACCAACTACAAGGTTATTGACTATACAAAGCGCCGCCACGTCAGCACGAACTAGGCGGACTCGAACCGCTGACCGAATGCGCAGGGACGCTACACATTGCAAGCTCACGTCTCTACCAACCTTGCCACCCTGACGGGCTAGTAGAAGAGAAAGGGCAGGAAGAATGACTGAGGGGAATGAGTGAGAAAATCAACATTGGAATGGTACCGGAGAAAGACAAGCCACGGTATGAAAGTTTCTATGATGGTGGGTGGCTATGGAGGGGATGAGAGATTTTGGGGTGGGCGAGGCTGGTGGGAGAGGCAGGGGGCTTGAGGGTGGGCGAGGCAGGGGGCTTGAGGGTGGGCGAGGCAGGGGGCTTGAGGGTGGGCAAGGGTGTGCGAGGCTGGGGTGGGCGAGGCAAGGGTGGGTGAGGCAAGGGTGGGCGAGGCTGCTGGGTGAGGCGGGTGGGTGAGGCAAGGGTGGGCGAGGCAAGGGTGGGTGAGGCAAGGGTGGGCGAGGCAAGGGTGGGCGAGGCTGGTGGGGAGGCAAGGGTGGCGAGCTGGTGGGTGAGGCAAGGGTGGGAGGCAAGGGTGGCGGAGCTGGTGGGTGAGGCAGGTGGGCGAGGCTGGTGGGTGAGGCAAGGGTGGGCGAGGCTGATGGGCGAGGCAAGGGTGGGCGAGGCAAGGGTGGGCGAGGCTGGGGTGAGGCAAGGGTGGGCGAGGCTGGTGGGCGTAGCAAGGGTGATACTGGTCCTGCCCACCAACTAACACAGCGTGAGAGGGAAAGGGTGCGCGGACTCATAATTACGGCGGCCTGTCAGCGATTATTTCAACCAGTAATTAATGTGGCCCTTTATTGCCCGTGTTTGTGGCGATGTGGTGTGGTGTGGTGTGGCGTGGTGTGGTGTGGTGTGGTGTGGTGTGGTGTGGTGCGGTGCGGCGCCTACCACTGTTCCCTTACAGCTCCAACTTTGTTAAGCATATTATTTTTTAGTTAGTGGAATGGTATGAGAGGAAATTCCAATGTGTTCGTGTAGTTTTGTATATAAAGTAACATCCCTGTATTTTTTTTTTTTTTTTTTTTTTTTTTTTTTTTACATCACAAAGGATTGGCTACTTTGTTAAGGACTTTTTTTTCAGCTAGTGGAGTGGTATGAGAGGAAATTCCAATGTGTTCGTGTAGTTTTATATGAAATAACATCCCTGTATAGTTTGTGCACACTAATCTAGAAGTGTATAGATATATAAGACTTCAATCTCGAAGCCTGTCCTGCTAAGCTAAGCCTCGCCACCGGGCAGGGTTGACATGGTTGACGCTGCTGACCGTGGCGTTAACCATGTATAGAGTGTAAGACAACCATGGGACATACGCATAAGCACAATATGATGTAGTGTATGTTAAGTAGAAATATGTCATTCCACAACCTCGCAGCAGGAAGGAGGGTGTGTGTGGTGTTTTTTTTTTTTTTTTTTTCGTTTGAGCCATTTTTTCTCTTTTTTACTTTTGAGCCTATAGCGCCTGTAGGCTATTATCATCTACTATCTTGCCCATACCCGTCTAGGCCTAGTAACAAAGCGGCCTAGTGTGTTATTGCCGGGAGGAAGGCGGAGTGAAGCGTGCCATGACAAAACCTAAATCAATCAGAGCCCTTGACGAACTTCCGCATCGTGACCATCAAAGGCTCTTCACCCATCGTCCTCGCCTTACTCCCTCCCACTTGCTAATAATTGAGATCTTCCGCATGTCTTCTCTCCCCCCTGTTCCTCTCCTAGTCTCCTTTCCCTACCCATCTCATCTCCATCTTCCTTCCTTATTCCCTCTCTCCCTTCTGCTTTCCTTTCTCCTTTCTTCCTTTTCATTCTTCTTTCTTCCTATAGCTATTTCCCATCTCCTTTCTCACCTCCTTCCCTTCCTCTCACCCTTCTTCCTTCCTTACTTCTCACTCTCCCTTCCCCTCCCCTTTCCTCCTTCTCTTCCTGCCTCCCCTCTCTCCTTCCTCTCTCTCCCCTTCTCCTCTCCTTTCCCTACCTCTTCCTTACCTCCTTCCCTTCCTCTCACCCTTCTTCCTTCTCTCCTCTTCTCCTCTCCTTTCCCTAACTCTTCTTCATCTTACCTTCCTGTCTTCCCTCTCTCCTTCCTTCTCTCCCCTTCTCCTGTCTTCTCCCTACCTCTTCCTTACCTCCTTCCCTTCCTGTCACCCTTCTTCCTTCCCTATTCCTTTCTTCTTCCTTATTTTTATCTCTTCCTTACCTCCTTCCCTTTCATACCACCCTTCCTCCCCCCCTATTCCCTCTCTCCCTACCGCTGTTCCTCTGGGCCATCGATCGGTCCCGCCACTGTTTACATAGACCCGCACACTCGCACAGCCCTGCCACGTGAAATATGCATGCGATTCACCGTCACAAAAGCCACGTGTGTTTCCTGACGACCCTCGGGGGACACGCTGGGAAGTCAGGGTGGACAAAGCGGCAAAGTTGAGGTCTTGGTGGGTTGTGAGGGGTTGTGAAGGCTGCAGGGGGAGGATGAAGAGGCTGTGAGGAAGGAGGTGGAGGGAAGGTGAGGTGAGGTTTGTGACTCGCTATACATCTTAAGGACGCGTGAGGCATATACTAAAATCTTGCTTGCTCCACCTACGCTGTTTACCTTTTTTTTGTTGTCTTACATCCTCTTATTTTCCCTTTATCTCTCTGTATCTAAGACAATTGCCTATTTTTCTTTTTTTCTTTCCTCCTCCTCCTCCCTCCTCCTCCTCCTCCTCCTCCTCCTCCTCCTCCTCCTCCTCCTCCTCCTCCTCCTCCTCCTCCTCCTCCTCCTCCTCCTCCTCCTCCTCCTCCTCCTCCTCTTCCTAATTCTATGTTCTGTCTTTTCTTCACTCCCTCGTTTTCTGCTCAAATACTACCAACTACAACGTTTCCTCCTCCCCTCCTCCCTCCCTTACACACACACACACACACACACACACACACACACACACACACACACACACACACACACACACACGAGAGGAGAAGAGCAGAGCAGGAAACAGTGGGAGAGTCTCTTGTTTGTCTGGATGGCCCGAGGCTGAGGGCACGAGACGAGGCCAGGCAGAGCGAGGACCGGAGGGCGAGGACAGTTAAGTCGAGTATGGGAAGAGTTGGCGAGTCTAAAATCTACAAAGAAAACCACTGTTTATGTGGTACTGTGGTGGAGTCTAGACCTGATGGCGGGGGTCGTATCCGTGTTTGTGTTGTTTGCTGTTGTTGAGTTGTTTTCATTTGCTGTCGTGTCTTCCTTGTCTTCAATTTTTTTTTGTCTTGATTTTTTTTTTTTTTTTTTTTTTTTTTTTTTTGTCTTCCGTTTTTTTTTTTTTTTTTTTTTTTTTTTTTTTTTTTTTTTTTTTTTTTTTTTTTTTTTTTTTTTTTTTCTTTTCTTTGCTGTCGTGTCTTATTGTCCTTTTTTTTTTTTTTATTGATTTTTTTTTTCTTTCTTTCTTTCTTTGCTGTCGTGTCTCATTGTCTTCATTGTCTATCTGTGACTCCCTGGATTTTTCTTCAGGTTGCTTTCTATTATTTCTAGTTATCTGCTTTTTTTTGTGTGTTTGTAGTCTGTTATTTTCCTCTGTGTCTTATTGCCTTGCTCTCTTAATGCCATGATGTGTGTTCTTTTTTAACCTCATACGTGCGCGTGAAGGTTTGTCTCATGTGTGTTTCATCGTCTTGATTAACACATGCATGACACACACACATTTATGGTAGACAAAATTCAATAGAGCATACGTTTTGTTGACTATTCCATGCGGTTAGGGCGAGGAATGCACGTTTTGTTGACTATTCCATGCGGTTAGGGCGAGGAATGCACGTTTTGTTGACTATTCCATGCGGTTAGGGTCAGGAATGCACGTTTTGTTGACTATTCCATGCGGTTAGGGCGAGGAATGCACGTTTTGTTGACTATTACATGCGGTTAGGGCGAGGAATGCACGTTTTGTTGACTATTCCATGCGGTTAGGGCGAGGAATGCACGTTTTGTTGACTATTCCATGCGGTTAGGGCGAGGAATGCACGTTTTGTTGACTATTCCATGCGGTTAGGGCGAGGAATGCACGTTTTGTTGACTATTGCATGCGGTTAGGGCGAGGAATGCACGTTTTGTTGACTATTCCATGCGGTTAGGGCGAGGAATGCACGTTTTGTTGACTGTTCCATGCGGTTAGGGTGAGGAATGCACGTTTTGTTGACTGTTCCATGCGGTTAGGGCGAGGAATGCACGTTTTGTTGACTATTCCATGCGGTTAGGGCGAGGAATACACGTTTTGTTGACTATTCTATGCGGTTAGGGTCAGGAATGCACGTTTTGTTGACTATTCCATGCGGTTAGGGCGAGGAATGCACGTTTTGTTGACTGTTCCATGCGGTTAGGGCGAGGAATGCACGTTTTGTTGACTGTTCCATGCGGTTAGGGCGAGGAATGCACGTTTTTGTTGACTGTTCCATGCGGTTAGGGCGAGGAATGCACGTTTTGTTGACTATTCCATGCGGTTAGGGCGAGAGATACACGTTTTGTTGACTATTCTATGCGGTTAGGGTCAGGAATGCACGTTTTGTTGACTATTCCATGCGGTTAGGGCGAGGAATGCACGTTTTGTTGACTATTCCATGCGGTTAGGGTGAGGAATGCACGTTTTTGTGACTATTCCATGCGGTTAGGGTGAGGAATGCACGTTTTGTTGACTATTCCATGCGGTTAGGGCGAGGAATGCACGTTTTGTTGACTATTCCATGCGGTTAGGGCGAGGAATGCACGTTTTGTTGACTATTCCATGCGGTTAGGGCGAGGAATACACGTTTTTGTTGACTATCCATGCGGTTAGGGCGAGGAATGCACGTTTTGTTGACTATTCCATGCGGTTAGGGCGAGGAATGCACGTTTTGTTGACTGTTTCCATGCGGTTAGGCGAGGAATGCACGTTTTGTTGACGTTCCATGCGGTAGGGCGAGGAATGCACGTTTTGTTGACTATTCCATGCGGTTAGGGCGAGGAATGCACGCTTTGTTGACTGTTCCATGCGGTTAGGGCGAGGAATGCAGGCTTTAAGAGTCATACAATATGCAGTATAATAAGCCCTGAGTCAAAGTGGTGGACTCTGAGCTCCATGGGATTTGCAAGTAATATGGAACTCTCTCTCTCTCCTCTCCTCCTCCCTCCTCTCTTCATCTCTCTCTCTCGTCTCTCTCTCTCTCTCTCCTCTCTCATCTCTCTCTCCTCTCTCTCTCTCTCTCTCTCTCTCTCTCTCTCTCTCTCTCTCTCTCTCTCTCTCTCTCTCTCTCTCTCTCTCTCTCTCTCTCTCTCTCTCTCTCTCTCTCTCTCTCTCTCTCTCTCTCTCTCTCTCTCTCCCCTTCCACAACACTCGTAGCGTCTTTGATTTAACCCCTTCACGCCCAGATCTTTCCTTTGCTATATAAAAAATCGTATGTTGTTAGCCATAAAATTACGAAAAGTAACTGAATATACCAAATTAGTTAGTGGACAAGGATACTAAACAGGTCATAGCTATATAAAACATTCTTGTATCCATTAAAATCGTCTAATGGTACCCAAATTACAATGGAAATTATGTTATGGTTCTCAAGAGGGGGAGGAACGTGGATTGGAGGAGCTCGTGCAGGAATAAAGGGAAGCTAAGAAAGGCTATGAAAAAAAATAGAAAGGAGGCTGAGGAAAAAGAAACATTAGAAAAAAAAATACTAAGGAATATAACATAGGAACAAAGTTAAGGTAAATTTTTCTAACTCTTCCATTACTGTTGACTATTAAGTTGTATATAGTTCACCTGTATAGTATAATGTTGTTATAGATCCTTCCATGCTAATACTATCGGCGGTCCAAAAAAATCGGTGTAATTTTATATTCCGTCAGTTTTTAGTCTGTTTTCGTTGGTGTGGTTTTGTAGTATAAAAAATAGTTTGTTGTGGCGGCAAGGCAGTGGTTAACCCCTTCAGACCCAGAACGTAATTTCCATTGTACTTTGGCTACCATTAGACGATTTTTAGTGACTATAAGCAATATTTTATAGCTATGACCTGTTTAGCATCCTTGTCGACTAACGAATTTGGTATATTCAGTTACTTTTCGTAATTTTATGGCTAACAACAGACAATTTTTTATAGCAAAGGAAAGATCTGGGCGTGAAGGGGTTAAGGATAGATTCGCAATGACTTAATGACTAGAAACCCTTTGCAAATAGTCATTCGATATCATAGGGAAAAATAAATAAATAACCTTATATATTCATGTTCTCTACGTGTATGTGTCCCACCTCTGACCTCTCTCACCTCCCTGACCTCACCGACACAAGTATGACCTGGCGATCTTTAATTAATTAGGTCAACAATAACACTAACGAGGCAGCCAAATTAGGTTAGAATTCCATCTGCAAATATAAAGTCTGTCCCATTTGCGAACGATTCTAAAACTTCGCGAGGCATTTTATCGGGAGGAAGAAGAACAATAATTAGTCTCTCTCTCTCTCTCTCTCTCTCTCTCTCTCTCTCTCTCTCTCTCTCTCTCTCTCTCTCTCTCTCTCTCTCTCTCTCTCTCTCTCTCTTGGGCAAGCGAGAGAGGCAATTTATAGCGAAAGCCGTTAATTTACTTTCCTTAACTATATTTATTTTCCTGAACTATATTTATTTGCCGCAGTTCTTGCAATGCTGTGACGGAAATGTTGAAAAAGTTGCACGAGTTCGATTTCAGCTTGTTTTCCTGAAATAAGCCGATTAGAGAGAGAGATAGAGAGAGAAAAAGAGAGAAAGAAAGGGAGAGAGAGACTGAGAGAAACAGAGAAAGAGAATGAGAAAGGGAGAGAGATAGAGAAAAAGAGAGAAAAGAGAGAGAAAAAAGAGAGAGAGAGAGACTGGGAGAACAGAGAAAAAGAGAATGAGAAAGGGAGAGAAGAGAAAAAGAAAAGAGAAGAGAAGAGAAGAGAGAGAGAGAGAGAAGAGGAGAGAGAGAAGAGAGGAGAGAAGAGAGAGAGAGAGAGAGAGAGAGGAGAGAGAGAGAGAGAGAGAAGAGAGAGAGAGAGTAAACTAACAAGGTCCTATATGTAGATTTATTTTTTCTCTTCCGTGAGGGTCAACAGGACAGGTAGAGAGTTTCGTTTGTAGAGTCAGAATTGATTGCCTCTCATTACCGGGCGGTCTCTCTCTCTCTCTCTCTCTCTCTCTCTCTCTTCCCCCTTCCTCTCTCCTCTCTCTCTCTCTCTCTCCTCTCTCTCTCTCTCTCTCTCTCTCCTCTCCCCCTTCTCTCCCTTTTCTCCCCTTCTCTCTCTCTCTCTCTCCCCTGCCTTGCCTTGCTACATATACATACAGTTAGTAAAAAGATCGTAATATGAAGTTCAATTCGTAATGTTAATAGACACAACGTTAATTTGATGATATTCGGAAGGGAATATTGGTATGTTTGTGATTCATTTGGGCTCTATCATTTAATGCAATACCTATGAAGCTCGGGATTCCATTACAAAACACAACCCACACACACAAACACACACACAACACACACACACACACACACACACAACACACACCACACAAACACACACACACACACACACACAACACACCCCACATTCGCCATTGTTTTGGTTCCTGTTATTTTATTGCACATACAACAGGTGTTTTGTGTGTGTGTGTGTGTTTGTGTTGGGGTTTTTGGTGTGTTGTGTGTGTGTGTGTGGTGTTTCGGTCGTGCAGGTACGTGACAGGTCGCGGGGGGGAATTAATTAGTCAATCTGAGCAGTTTTCGCCTCCCCTCTTTTCTCCTTCTCTTCCCTCTCCTCTCTCTTCTCTCTCCCCTCTTCTCTCTCTCTCTCTCCTCTCTCTCTCTCCTCCTCTCCTCCTCTCTCTCCCCCTCTCTCTCTCTCTCTCTCTCTACCCCTTTTTAAAACCTGTCTTTTTCCAACCCATCACCTTTTTTTCCCTTTCCCTCATTTCCCCCATTTCCCCTCCATTTCCCCTCATTTCCCCTCATTTCCCTTCATTCCCCTCTTTTCCCCCTCATTTTTCCCCCCTCATTTACCATTATTTTCCCCCTTCTCCCTTCATTTCCCCTTTCTTTCCCCCCTCTTCCCTTTTTTCCCCCCCTCATTTTCCCTCTTTTTCCCCCTCATTTCCTTTTTTTTCCCCTTATTTCCCCCCATTTCCTCTCCTTCGCCCTCTTTTTTCCCCTCTTTCCCTTCTTTTTTTTTCCCCCTCTTTTCCCTTCATTTTCCCTCTTTTTTCCCCTTCTTTCCCCCCCCCCCCTTTCATTTCCCCTTCTTTTCCCTTTCTTTTTCCCTTCATTTTCCCCATTTTCCCCCCTCTTTCCCCCCCCCTTTCCCCCAACCACTTCCCTGTCCCTCCCTCTACCCTCTTGATGTCCATTCGTACCCTCTACCATTTCGTCCTCTCCTTAAAACGCCATCCCCTCCTCGCCTCCTTCCTGCTATAACATGTGACCCATTCCCTCGGCACCTTCCTTCCTCCAGTGACCTCCTGTGACCCTCTAGTGACCGTGCCTGCAATATGCCTTTGACTGCCTGCCTTGACTCCTCCTCTGTATTCGAAGGCAAAATCGTCTCAATATGTAGTAATCGAAGGCGAGGTTTGACGCATCACGTGTATGTACAGCTTCCAAATCCCTGGCTGGTGTGTAAACTATATAGACCAATTGGTGGGAACTGTGCCGGAAAAGTTATTATATGACCAAATCGGGCTTTAGTAGTATTTGTAGTTTTTGTATGTTTAATTGTATCATAACAGTCAGGTGTTGTGGAGTATATCTATGTTTTTGGGGATTTCTCGTACATTTGGCATCTGAAACGGGTGTCGAGAGAGAGAGAGAGAGAGAGAGAGAGAGAGAGAGAGAGAGAGAGAGAGAGAGAGAGAGAGTAAGATGAATGAAGACGTTAATAATAAGAAAAGAAAAGACGTAGAAAAAAAGAAAGAAAAAAATTAAATATAACAACAACAACAACAAGAAAGATGAAGAAGACGGACACATTATCCAAATAGACAAAAAAAGATGTTGAATGTGAACTTTTTTTTTTTTTTTTTTTTTACGACGTCGGAGCCTCGCTAGAAGTTGTTGAGCCTCGAACACTTAGTTGCACTTCCGTATTTGTTAGTTTGATATCCAAGAAATGTTACTCATATTTTTTTTTCTTTTTTTCATTACTGCAGATTAGGTTAGGTTAGGTTAGGTTAGGTTAGGTTAGATTTTTTCCTCAGTTTGTCTCAATAGTGACAAGGTTTCATCTGTGTATCTAGGCCGCGTGTTAGCTAGATACCTTACTAAATGACAGAATACTTTCCTCCCCTGCTGTATAGTCTCGCCTTCCTTATCCTGACTTCCTCATAAGGGGATTACTTTTACCTTGATAAACCCCTTCACACCCAGATCTTTCCTTTACTACAGAAAAAATTGTCTGTTAGCCATAAAATTACGAAAAGTAACTGAATATGCCAAATTAGTTAGTCGATAAGGATATTAAACAGGTCATATCTATAAAATATTGCTTATAGTCACTAAAAATCGTCTTATGGTACCCAAATTACAATTACGTTTTGGTCTCAAGGAGTTAATTTTGCGATGTTTCCCACTCGTTCACTGCACAGAGAGCCGAAGGACAATCAAGTTCTTCTCCACTCCGTTCTTCACCCATTAAACTGACCACCTATCTATCTGTCTATTAAACATTTATCTATCTATTAAAAGTCTATTGATCTAGGTTCTCCCAGCGTTGCCGATCCTTTGTGACTGACGGCTCCATTCTTACCCACCTGACACAGACACACAGTGGACAAAAACACACAGAACTTCAGGAGCCTTTGATCGGGCGCGACAACTTTACGACCGTCTGTCTGCGTCACGTTTGGGTTTTATGAAATAGAAGAAAGGAAAAAGGCCCTGCAGATGTTGTGTTGTTGTGCACGTTAGCTGTTCTACCCATGTGATGCGCTGTCTGTTCCCAAGCCTGTCGGGAGATTAACGATACCATGAAAGCTGGACACCGTATTGCACCTATTCTGTAATTAAATCATGGTGTGAAGTCATAATTTTATAACGGCGTCATAGGATACTTATAACCTTCAGGAATTAACATAGACTGTGGAATATAACACTCGGTCACAAACATAGGATTACACTGATAAAAGTATACCAAGCTTTGTGGAAATGGGAGAGAGGAAAATAATGATACTAATAATTTAATTTTTACCCGAAGGCATAGATAGTTAGATACCTACAGGGAAAAAAAACCTTATAATACACATACATAAAGTAAAAGTAAGGAAAAAATAAGGGATGTTGATATTATTCTTACCTACATTACACGAGTGAGTAGAATCTAAAAGGCTGAGATAAGAGAAAATCGAGAAAATCATCAAAGCGTCACGCCAGCCGTCCCGCCGTCACCACCTGTTGCCGTGACGCGTCCCCCGGGAGGGCTGCGGGGCGGAGAGAGGGCTGGAGGGCAAGGAGACAACTTTCTTCTCGTGTGGAGGCGCCGTCGCTATCAGGGGGCCGCCGCGCCTCGTGTGTGCCGCCCCAAGGCTCACTCTTATCGTTGGTCTTCTTTGTTATCAATCCCTTGGGGCGGTCTGGGATGCCTTGTCATAAAGTTGTTTTTTCTTCACTTTTTTTTACTTTTTATTTTGAGATATTTATTCAGGTTCTATGATAAGCAGTAGGGCGATGAGAGAGAGAGAGAGAGAGAGAGAGAGAGAGAGAGAGAGAGAGAGAGAGAGATAGAGAGAGAGAGAGAGAGAGAGAGACTTTGATCCTATCTAGACACTTTGCAAGTACCAACTACAAGGTTATTGACTATACAAAGCACCACCACGCCAGAGAGAGAGAGAGAGAGAGAGAGAGAGAGAGAGAGAGAGAGAGAGAGAGAGAGAGAGAGAGAGAGAAAACTATAAAAGACAGACACACAACATATCGAGTCTATATAGAAGAAGCGAGAGACAACACAATAACAATTTGAAGCTCGGAACCCCATTAGCCCTGAAACAATTTGATTGCTGAAGGAAAAAAATGTGTTGTTTCGAGCATCATTAAGTATCGTAATGGCATCTTCCAACTCCTGTCTCCTGCTTCTTTGATGTCTCTATTTCCTCGAAGAACCGTAATTCCATAGTCAAGCTAATTACCTACGGAGCAATCTAAAAGTATTGCTGTTGCGTAAACTACTCGCCGCACGTTAAGTTGGCGAAAATGGGGCCCCTTCACTGGCGAAAATGGGACCCCTTCACTGGCGAAAATGGGGCCCCTTCACTGGCGAAAATGGGGCCCCTTCACTGGCGAAAATGGGGCCCCTTCACTGGCGAAAATGGGGCCCCTTCACTGGCGAAAATGGGGCCCCTTCACTGGCGAAAATAAGGCCCCTTCACTGGCGAAAATGGGGCCCCTTCACTGGCGAAAATAGGGCCCCTTCACTGGCGAAAATGGGGCCCCTTCACTGGCGAAAATAGGGCCCCTTCACTGGCGAAAATGGGGCCCCTTCACTGGCGAAAATGGGGCCCCTTCACTGGCGAAAATGGGGCCCCTTCACTGGCGAAAATGGGGCCCCTTCACTGGCGAAAATGGGGCCCCTTCACTGGCGAAAATGGGGCCCCTTCACTGGCGAAAATGGGGCCCCTTCACTGGCGAAAATGGGGCCCCTTCACTGGCGAAAATAGGGCCCCTTCACTGGCGAAAATGGGGCCCCTTCACTGGCGAAAATGGGGCCCCTTCACTGGCGAAAATGGGGCCCCTTCACTGGCGAAAATGGGGCCCCTTCACCGGCGAAAATGGGGCCCCTTCACCGGCGAAAATGGGGCCCCTTCACCGGCGAAAATGGGGCCCCTTCACCGGCGAAAATGGGGCCCCTTCACCGGCGAAAATGGGGCCCCTTCACCGGCGAAAATGGGGCCCCTTCACTGGCGAAAATGGGGCCCCTTCACTGGCGAAAATGGGGCCCCTTCACTGGCGAAAATGGGGCCCCTTCACTGGCGAAAATGGGGCCCCTTCACTGGCGAAAATGGGGCCCCTTCACTTCCCCCTTCCGAACGCACGGGATTGGCTGAGGTGTTGCTGTCTTGGTTAGTATTCTGTTGGAAGGCGTCAGTGTAATTATGGGCAGTTTTAGTCTATTAGCTCACAACTTGTTTCTCACACAGCAACACTGACCCATCAAAAGTTATTGTAAATGGATGGATCTACAATTGTATTCCCGGCATTTCCAATTATCTATCGAAATTTTTTTTCTTCGGATTTCTGGCTGCTGAAAAATAATCCAAAATTAACGACGATCAGG
>JACEEZ010007521.1:102500-110000 GCA_016584305.1 Chionoecetes opilio
CTCTCTCTCTCTCTCTCTCTCTCTCTCTCTCTAAATATACAGCATCATGAAGATTATAAACATTTATAGAGTTAATACCCTTTCACGGAAGCATTTAACTCATATATTAACATTAACATAATTTTCTCTCATCCCCCCTCCCTACCCTCCCTTCCCTTGCCCCCCGCTCCTCCCCTCCCCCTCCTGCCTCCCTTTCCCCCCCCCTTTCCTCCCTACCTTGTCTCTCTCTCTCCCCCGGTTACACCTGTCCCCCTACATCTGCTCACCCTCCTACCTATCCCCTCTCCCCACTCGCTCATACGATGTCCATTTGCAACTTTGAGTTTCCTCTCTTCACGGGTTTAATCATATGTTTTGGGTGTCCCATGTCCTGTCGTTGGTCTTCCTCATCCCCTCCCCGTACCTCTCCGCTCTCTCCACTCTCTCCTTCTCCTGCTCCTACTTCTCTCTAACATTCCTGCAGGTTGAGTCCTATACGTGTTTATATCTTGTTTTGGATGTCCTATTGTCCTGTCTCTTGTTGGTTCTCTCTCTCTCTTCTCTCTCTCTCCTCTCTCTCCTCTCTCTCTTCTCCTCTTCTCTCGTCTCTCTCTTCCTCTCTTAACGATGTCCTTTTGCAGGTTTTGGTGTCCTATACGTGTTTATATCTTGTTTTGGGTGTCCTATTGTCCTGTCTCTGTTGGTTCTTCTTCTCTCTCTCTCTCTCTCCTCTCTCTCTCTCTCTCTCTCGTCTCTCTTCTCTTCTCTCTCTCTCTCTCTCTCCTCTCTCTCTCTCTTCTCTCTCTCTCTCTCTCTCTCTCTTCTCTCTCTTAACGATGTCCTTTTGCAGGTTTGTGTCCTATACGTGTTTATATCTTGTTTTGGGTGTCCTGTTTTTCCTTGCAACTTTTTTCCCATTTCCTTATTTTGCTTCTTTTTCCTTTTTATTTTATTTTTGTCCTTATTTTCATCATTTTTATTCATTTTTATTTTATTCGTTTTTCGTCTATTTAAATTTTTTTTCATTTCCCTTTTTTTCTTTATTTTTTTCTATTACGATCATTTTCTTTCTTTCCACTTGTCCTGTCCTATGTGGATGCTCTCTCTCTCTCTCTCTCTCTCTCTCTCTCTCTCTCTCTCTCTCTCTCTCTCTCTCTCTCTCTCTCTCTCTCTCTCTCTCTCTCTCTCTCTCTCTCCTTATAACGCCAAGGGTCACTCACATCTACTACTATTTCTACTACTACTACTACTACTACTACTACTACTACTACTACTACTACTACTACTACTACTACTACTACTACTACTACTACTACTACTACTACTACTATACTACTACTACTATTATCTACTTTCACTACTACTCTACGTACTAACTTACTATCTACTACTACTACTACTACTACTACCCACTCCTACTGTCTCTTCTACCCACGCTATAATCTTCTTACTACTTTTTTTTCCTTTTTTTTCCCTACACTGTACGTTAAATTATATCCCTTCAGTGCCCACGTGTCTATCCCTCCGCTACCCACGCCCTTCCTTTGACCTTCTTCACTACCCACGTCTTTCCTTTACTCTTCCTTCCTTCCTCCCTTCGGGTATCTCCAGCGTGCACCCTCCGTTACCTTTCATAACAATCACGGAAGAAGCGACGTAAACATAGAGGTTAGTCCGCCGGTAGATTTGCCGCGGGGATAGTGATGGCTATGCTTAAGTATAAACCATTCCTTCTGTGGTATTGACAGTTATACCTTCTCTTTATAGGTTTGTCACTAGTAGCTTCCCTATTTTCTTATGTTCTTGTGTTCTTTGATTCCTATGTGGATACTTATATATTGTTGACGTTTCTGCCACACTGAACGGAAATTAAAGCTTAGTTTTCTCCAGTCCGTTTGTTTGTGTTTGTGTGTGTGGGAGGCGGTCGAGAGAGAGAGAGAGAGAGAGAGAGAGAGAGAGAGAGAGAGAGAGAGAGAGAGAGAGAGAGAGAGAGAGAGAGAGAGAGAGAGAAAAAAAATCGGCTCATGTCTGGGTGATCAAAGTGACATTTCCAGGAAACATGATATTGAAGTGTGAGAACGATAGCGCGGAGTAGAGTGACCCAGTTTAAAGATAGTTATTTATGTGAGGTGTGGGAGTATACTAGTGTTGTAGATAAAGACTCTCTCTCTCTCTCTCTCTCTCTCTCTCTCTCTCTCTCTCTCTCTCTCTCTCTCTCTCTCTCTCTCTCTCTCTCTCCTCTCTCTCCTCTCTCTCTCTCTCAGTCCATTGGTCCTTACATCCACTCTATAATACTTCCTTCTTCCATCTCTCTCTCTCTCTCTCTCTCTCTCTCTCTCTCTCTCTCTCTCTCTCTCTCTCTCTCTCTCTCTCTCTCTCTCTCTCTCTCTCTCTCTCTCATTAAGTAAGTCAATCAAATTAATAATGCCCTCCCTCGGGACGCAACACACGAGGCGGATAATGACACGTGATTAACATTACGTAGGATATTGATGGCAGGTCTCTACTTCCCTTCATTAGGTTCCATTGCTTTTCTTTATTTCTGATAGTGATGTGTGGGATAGCTAAGTGAGAAGGGAAAAACACTTAGTTGAGGAGGAGGAGGAGGCGGAAGAGGATTGGTGTAGAGAAAAGCAGGGAAGGAAAGGGGAGGGGAGAGGAAAGGAAGGAAGGAAGGAAGGAAGGAAGGAAGGAAGGAAGGAAGGAAAGGGATGAGGAGGAGAAGGAAGAAGGATCGCTGTAGAGAAGAGCAGGGAAGGAAAGGGATGAGGAGGAGGAAGAGGAGGATCGCTGTAGAGAAGAACAGGGAAGGGGAGAGGAAAGGAAGGAAAGAGGGAAAGGAAGAGAAAGAGAGGGAAAGGAAAGGAAGGAAGGAAAGAAAGAAGGAAGAAAGAAAGAAAGAAAGATGAAGGAGAGAAGAGGAAAGGGTGGAGGAGGAGAGGAAGAAGGATGGCGTGTAGACAAGAGGCGGGAGGGAAGGGGAGGAGGGAGGAAGGAGGAAGGAATCGCTGATAGAAGAAGAAAGGGAAAGGAGAGGAAGGAAGGGAAAAATGGAGTGCATGGAGAGAAGCGGGGAAGGAAAGGAGGTAAGGAGAAGGCTGTTGAAGAACAGGAAAGAACGTGAAGAAAGAAAGATTGAAGTGAGAAGATGGGGGTAAGGGAGGTAGGTACCTATGATGTGGATGAGAAGGATGGAGGTGAGGCGGTAGCATCCTAAGAAGGTGTCGGGAGGGGAGGGGGAGGGGGGCAGGAAAGGATTGGAAGGGAATTATTCACTCTGACCTTGAACACTAGATCAGAAGAATGTGTGTAAAGTAGTATTGAGATAAAGGGAAAAACATTCAAGGCAGTGCATGGGAGGAGAATGCTGGTGGTGTCAAGGCCGGTAGCGTTGACCCACTCATGTATGTTGTGTTGAGAAGGCTGGTGGTGTCAAGGCCGGTAGCGTTGACCCACTCATGTATGTTGTGTTGAGAAGGCTGGTGGTGTCAAGGCCGGTAGCGTTGTCTCACTCATGTATTTTGTGTTGAGAAGGCTGGTGGTGTCAAGGCCGGTAGCGTTGACCCACTCATGTATGTTGTGTTGAGAAGGCTGGTGGTGTCAAGGCCGGTAGCGTTAACTCCACTCATGTATGTTGTGTTGAGAAGGCTGGTGGTGTCAAGGCCGGTAGCGTTGTCTCACTCATGTATGTGGTATTGAGAAGGCTGGTGGTGTCAAGGCCGGTAGCGTTGTCTCACTCATGTATGTTGTGTCATTTTGCAGGAGAAGCGGAGTTCGGGTCCCATCGAGAAGCCAAGACTGCTAGCGCCGCGACTCACGCTGCAGAAGTCTGTGTCCACGCCCTCCATCCTGGCGGGCGTGATTGCGCAACAAGCAGCTGCCTCCATTGCTGCTGCCCAACAGCAGCCTCAGTAAGTACCCGCAACACCCATACCCAGACACGTCCTTGAATACCAGACGAAGGTTATGAAGGGTGAAGGTTTTGTTGTTTTCCTCAGACTGTCTTTGGGCTGTTTTGGAAGACTTTTTGTTTTTGTTTCCTTCAGACTGTTTTTGGACTGTTTTTGGAAGACATGAACGTTTGTTTTCTCAGATGTTTTGGCGTTTGGAAGACTTGTTGTTTTTGTTTTCTTCAGACTGTTTTTGGACTGTTTTTGGAAGACATGAACGTTTTGTTGTTTTCCTCAGATTGTCTTTGGGCTATTTTCCTGAGACAGTCTTTGGGCTATTTTCGTCAGACTGTCTTGGGGCTGTTTTCTTCAGACTGCCTTTGGGCTGTTTTGGAAGACATGTTGTGGCGAGTTTAGAATCTGAATGACTTGTTAGGATGGTCTTGACTCGCCACGCATGGGACACCTCTGGGCTTCTCTTGGGTTCCTTCTCACCGTGGCGGGAAAATTGCGGCCAACTCTAGTCTATTTTATTTAGTATGGTCAAAAGGCCTAGTGGTCACGTGCTGTTATGTCGTGGTGATGGTGTGTTTGGTAGTGATGATACGAGTAATCTGTACACAGTTGAACATGAGTGCACCAATCAGCTGCCCCGTAGAAAAGGGGGGGAAGGCAGGGGGCGTGGCCTCCTTATGCATTTTGACCATATCAAATAAAATAGACTATACATACCTAGCGTCACTATTATGCATTGTATTCATATTGGCTGTGACTTTTCTTTGCATCTGTGGGACTTGTGAAGGATCCTTGCATCTGTAGGATTTGTGAAGGAGTGGGTGTCAGTGGATCCTTTCCCTTAGGGCATGGCCAGTGTCAGGAGAGTGCCATGGGTGTCAGGACAGCTCCTCGCACACTGCTGTACTCTTGGTCGACTAAGGGATAGTCAACCAAGACTGTACTGTGTAACGAAACACACGACCTTCTCCCAAGTCTGGCATGTAGGTACTGGAGTATACTGCCAAATTCTTCGCATCCTTCTCGGAAAAGTGGGATAGAAGGGAAAGATCACAGAATATTAAATCATGTGGTAAGGTGGTGGTGGTGGTGGTAGTAGGTGACTGTGGTAGTGGTGGGTGACTGTGGTGGTGGTGGTGGTAGAATGTGGTGGTGATGGTGATGGGTAACTGCGGTGGTGGTGACGGTAGCCGGTGGTGGACAGCTGTGTTGTGGTGGACACGTAAGTAGAGGAAGATCAAGTGTGTCAATACTAGTCTATTCACTTAGTGTTCTGGTGAGCTGCTCATGACCTATTAAACGTCGCTGATTGGCTACTCCAAAATTCCCACATCACCTCCAGCCGCGTGCATCAGCCAATCAGCGACGTCCTTCATCTCGGGTAGCTCGAGCAGCTCCCAAGAATCCAGCTTAAGTGATAGCTATACATACTTGTTGCTATGAAGGTCTTACTTCCTCTAATTTCGCCTTCATATCACCGTTCAAGGTAGCGGCTGTCGTGGCGGCTGTGAGGGCTTAGTTCCTGTACTGTGTCACTGTGTGTTCCTAAAGGTGACGTAGCTACAAGACATCCAATATCTAAACTCCTCTCCGTCGCGCCTTCGCTCTCTCTCATTTTGTATTTTCATTGTCAAGTCAACAAGTGAAGAGACTACAGGCGTGGTTGCTCCTCACTCTCTCTCTCTCTCTCTTCTCTCTCTCTCTCTCTCTCTCTCTCTCTCTCTCTCTCTCTCTCTCGCTCTCGCTCTCTCTCTCTCTCTCTCTCGCTCGCTCTCTCTCTCTCTCTCTCTCTCCTCGCTCTCTCTCTCCTCTCTCTCTCTCTCTCTCTCTCTCTCTCTCTCTCTCTCGTCTCTTCCTCTCTCTCGCTCGCTCTCGCTCTCTCTCTCTCTCCTCCTCTCTCGTCTCTCCTCTCCTCTCTCTCTCTCTCTCCTCTCTACTCTCCTCTCTCTCTCGCTCTCTCTCTCTCCTCTCTCTCATCTCTCTCTACTAACTCTATACTCATACTCTCTACTAAGACCATGGCTGCAACTAATAGACAGAATAAGAGAAGACAGACTATTAAAGCCCAGAATAAGAGAAGACAACTAACTAAAGACCAGAATAAGAGAAGACAACTAACTAAAGACCAGAATAAGAGAAGACAACTACTAAAGACCAGAATAAGAGAAGACAACTAACTAAAGACCAGAATAAGAGAAGACAACTAACTAAAGACCAGAATAAGAGAAGACAACTAACTAAAGACCAGATAAGAGAAGACAACTAACTAAAGACCAATAAGAGAAGACAACTAACTAAAGACCAGAATAAGAGAAGACAACTAACTAAAGACCAGAATAAGAGAAGACAACTAACTAAAGACCAGAATAAGAGAAGACAACTAACTAAAGACCAGAATAAGAGAAGACAACTAACTAAAGACCAGAATAAGAGAAGACAACTAACTAAAGACCAGAATAAGAGAAGACAACTAACTAAAGACCAGATAAGAGAAGACAACTAAAGACCATAAGAGAAGACAACTAATAAGACAGAATAAGAGAAGACAACTAACTAAAGACCAGAATAAGAGAAGACAACTAACTAAAGACCAGAATAAGAGAAGACAACTAACTAAAGACCAGAATAAGAGAAGACAACTAAATAAAGACCAGAATAAGAGAAGACAACTAACTAAAGACCAGATAAGAGAAGACAACTAACTAAAGACCAGAATAAGAGAAGACAACTAACTAAAGACCAGATAAGAGAAGACAACTAACTAAAGACCAGAATAAGAGAAGACAACTAACTAAAGACCGAATAAGAGAAGACAACTATCTAAAGACCAGAATAAGAGAAGACAACTAACTAAAGACCGAATAAGAGAAGACAACTAATCTAAAGACCAGAATAAGAGAAGACAACTAACTAAAGACCAGAATAAGAGAAGACAACTACTAAAGACCAGAATAAGAGAAGACAACTAACTAAAGACCAGAATAAGAGAAGACAACTAACTAAAGACCAGATAAGAGAAGACAACTAACTAAAGACCAGATTAAGAGAAGACAACTAACTAAAGACCAGATTAAGAGAAGACAACTAACTAAAGACCAGAATAAGAGAAGACAACTAACTAAAGACCAGATTAAGAGAAGACAACTATCTAAAGACCAGAATAAGAGAAGACAACTAACTAAAGACCAGAATAAGAGAAGACAACTAACTAAAGACCAGAATAAGAGAAGACAACTAACTAAAGACCAGAATAAGAGAAGACAACTACTAAAGACCAGAATAAGAGAAGACAACTAACTAAAGACCAGAATAAGAGAAGACAACTAACTAAAGACCAGAATAAGAGAAGACGAACTAACTAAAGACCAGAATAAGAGAAGACAACTAACTAAAGACCAGAATAAGAGAAGACAACTAACTAAAGACCAGAATAAGAGAAGACAACTAACTAAAGACCAGAATAAGAGAAGACAACTAACTAAAGACCAGAATAAGAGAAGACAACTAACTAAAGACCAGAATAAGAGAAGACAACTAACTAAAGACCAGAATAAGAGAAGACAGATAACTAAAGACCAGAATAAGAGAAGACAACTAACTAAAGACCAGAATAAGA
>JACEEZ010007521.1:115000-147500 GCA_016584305.1 Chionoecetes opilio
TGGGGGGGGGGGTGTGTGTGTACCGTGTACTGGTTTGTTTTGGTGTGATTATGTGGACTGTGTAGTGGTAGGGGCGATATTGTAGTGATGTTGGGGGGGTGTATGTGTTGTACTGTGGCTTGTTGATAGGAAGGGGGTTTTATTTAAGTTGGTTAAGTGAGGTTGGGTGTGTGGTTAGGTTGATTGTGGGAACGTTATCTTTGTATGTTGTGGCTGTGGGAAGCTTAGCTGTGTGTGGTCGTGTGTGGCTCTCGTTCAGTCGTGTTTGCTGGTCACACATGTTTCACGTTTATGGTGATAGCACTCGGTCCATGCGTTGGATAGCGATCGGTATGGGGAGTCACGGAAATATAGTTTTGTATTATATAGTACTGACCATAAGCAACGTTCAATCTAATGACTCTCTACATACGTATTGTTGGCATGTCCCAGTTGTCTTGCAACGTTTTACTTGCCAACGTCCTGAGGCATATCTATCATGTCTCACTCGGGCTTCATTCACAGTTTGCTAGAGCAGTGAATGTTTGGATGTGGTGGATCGCGACTGTCCCCATTGCCTGTTGTTAGGTAGGATGGTCATGGTGGAATCGTCACGGAAATCATAGTTTTGTAATATATACGTACCTACCTCAAGCCATTCATCGCTCACCCATGCACCGTCCCCTCCTCTGTCTTGGCATTCTCCCTGCGCTCGTCTCCATGTTTTACCGCCCAAACATCTCCGTGGTTTGGATCTCACTCGAATTTTGTTTTACGAGACTTAGACTCATTTTCGTTGAAGTAGAAGTTGAGGCAATGGATGGAGATGGTTGGAAGCGTATCATCGGCTGTCTAACCTCATCAGATATTATGGGAAAATCTGACGTTAAACAAAAGAAGAAAAGACTATCTATCATTTTCAGCCCCATGCCCGTATTCCCTTACTTACGGTACACACTAAGAAAAAAAAGTATTCCCTTACTTACGGTACACACTAAGAAAAAAAAGTATTCCCTTACTTACGGTACACACTAAGAAAAAAAAGTATTCCCTTACTTACGGTACACACTAAGAAAAAAAAGTATTCCCTTACTTACGGTACACACTAAGAAAAAAAAGTATTCCCTTATTTACGGTACACACTAAGAAAAAAAGTATTCCCTTACTTACGGTACACACTAAGAAAAAAAGTATTCCCTTACTTACGGCACACACTAAGAAAAAAAAGTATTCCCTTACTTACGGTACACACTAAGAAAAAAAAGTGCAACTTTGCACCTTTAATGGTGCAAAATGATGTCACAGATTTTGCATCCTTAATAAGGGTGCAAAATTGCACCTTAAGGGTGCATAGTTACACTCTTAAGGTGCAATCCCCCTAAGGGGTGCAACTATGAACCCTTATGGGTGCAACTTTGCACTCTTATCAAGGGTGCAAAATCTGTGACATCATTTTGCACCTTTTCTTTTCTTAGTGTGTATCTACTCCACTCCCTCTCGCACACACTTCCTGTTCGCCCTGTCGCCCGCATGATAGCGCCGTCCCAAGCATCCTCCCCATTCCTCAGCTTTAGAGAGAAGTGGTTTGCCTCAAGACGAAGCATGCATTAGCCAGGCCTGGGGTAGCGATGCACCGTAACACCCTCACAGCTGCATGCAAACACAATGGGTCTCGCCTATACTGTACACCCTCACTAACACCCTCACTCCTGCATGACTGCCCGCCCCTGGTGTTCATGGCTCCTGGATGCACACAGGCTTGCATGGTAGGCTACACTCGGCTGGCTGATAGCATGAGATAAAGCACCTAACATTGTTGCTGATATATTAATACAATAGTAGAAGTATTTTATTTGCTGATAATATTTTTGGATATACGTATGTAGTGCACTAACCTGTACACCTTTTTGCTAACTCATCCCAGAGTAAAGCATATAACCCTTCCTGCCATCTTCCCTGCCTCAACCCATCCCACCCACCCCACCCCCACCACCCCATGAACCCCCCCACCCCCCGCCTATGTGAGGGGAGCTTGGGATACATAACAAAAGTCCTCCGAGTGACTGACCTCAGTTTTCTGCCCGGCTCAGCGGAGCAGTGCTGAGCGAGACAGACACAGACTTGAGCTTGGAGTACCAGGCGGCCCCTCCCGCCTCCCCGGCCCCCAGCAGGGCAAGGGCATGGCGCCGCAGTATATCCCTCACCGCCACCGTCACCACCCGATCGGCGTCCCCCTCCTCCGAGTCCCCCCTCCAGGCCTCCCGCCACCACCTTACCGCCACACAAAATGTACTGCCCATGAAGCTGTAAGTCTATTATATATTCTTTTAAGAAATGAAGAAACTTTTTATATCTGGCATGGAGTCTCCGGGTCTTTGATGGTTTCCAAGGACGCTTGAGATGGTTTTCAGCGTCCTCTTGAAAACTTGGTGGTTGGCGCGCGTGCATTTGTGGCGAGGCATCACCGCGCGTGCAGGCGTGTTGGCGGTAATCAGCGCGACAATTTATTTTCTGATAATGGCGCATGTATGTGTATGTATTAAGACACAGAGAGAGAGAGAGAGAGAGAGAGAGAGAGAGAGAGAGAGAGAGAGAGAGAGAGAGAGAGAGAGAGAGAGAGTGGGGGGGAAGAGGTGTAGAGAAGAGTTTTGTACACATATCTACAGAAGACGTGCTGATAGGTAGTAAGTAGGTCGTGTGTGTGTGTTTACCAGTGCACTGTGTTGTGGGATGTTGTGGCCGAGGCTGACCTGACCTGACCTGACCTCATGCATTAAGTGGCGGCAGAATTGTGATGTCCTAATTCAATGTGTCTTCGCCGCAGATCCAACTACCAGTACGAGGACACCAAGAGAAGAAAAAGAGGGTCGTTATTCTTCAGGAAAAAGAAGGTAAGAAAAGATAATATGGACAGAGAGAACGTAAATAACTTCAATGTTAAAGCCATGTTTTATGCACACCAAAAATCTAAAGTTTGTTTGTTTTAACTCTGTATTCTGACGTTTCATTTTGTGAGTTTATTGTTATGATATTTTGTTCTGTATTTCATTGTGTTTTTATCTTAATCTTATGGAAAGAGACGAAAGGAAAAGTCTATCTTGCATCATTTCAGTTGTTGTTTTGCAAGTTTATCAGAAAGTATTAGTGTGTGCATGCCTGTCCATTACTTTGGGTGTTATGGATCCATGTGTCTGTGTGTTTTGAAGTACATATAGCTGAAGGTAGTTAGTGCCGAGTCAATAGGGAGTTTTAAAAGGAGGCTGGACAGTGTTATGGATGGGGATGAAAGGTGGATGTAGGTATGTTAAGTAACAGGAACTACCACGTGTAGGTCTCACGGCCTCTTGTAGCTTCCTTATGTTTCTTTTGTTCTGATGTTCTTCTTATGTAAGATTGGGTGAGAGAGGGAGGGATACTATTATAGCTGAATATGATGGAGAGAGGGAGGGAGGGATACTATAGCTGAATATGATGGAGGGAGGGAGGGATACTATAGCTGAATATGATGGAGAGAGGGAGGGAGGGATACTATAGCTGAATATGATGGAGAGAGGGAGGGAGGGATACTATAGCTGAATATGATGGAGAGAGAGGAATTAGCGAATTATGGAGGGAGGAGGGATACTATAGCTGAATATGATGGAGAGAGGAGGGAGGGATACTATAGCTGAATATGATGGAGGGAGGGAGGGAGGGATACTATAGCTGAATATGATGGAGGGAGGGAGGGAGGGATACTATTATAGCTGAATATGATGGAGGGAGGGAGGGAGGGATACTATAGCTGAATATGATGGAGAGAGGGAGGCAGGGATACTATAGCTGAATATGATGGAGAGAGGGAGGGATACTATAGCTGAATATGATGGAGAGAGGGAGGGAGGGATACTATAGCTGAATATGATGGAGGGAGGGAGGGATACTATAGCTGAATATGATGAAGGGAGGGAGGGATACTATAGCTGATGTGTGTGTGTGTGTGTGTGTGTGTGTGTGTGTGTGTGTGTGTGTGTGTGTGTGTGTGTGTGTCATATACATTCTGGACTTTTCATATGTAATACTAGTGTCATATCATGTAACACTAAGCAATTTTATGAATGAATTGAATACTCGTAGCCATTATGTGATGTATGGTTTTATATATGCATGGTTGAAAATTTAATGATAATATATAATCACTGTCATATTACCACACACACACACACACATCAGCAGTGCCTGAGCAATACAATGTGCTTGCAGTGATGCCGAGTGTGTAAGTATATCAGTGCACACGTGTTGAACTATTCATTATTATGGCATTCGCGTCTCCATCCATCCATGGCAACTCTGACGACACCATACGGTACCTGGAACTGTCGCCGATCGGAACTCTCGCCGATCGGAACTCTCGCTGCCGTCGTCGAGTGTTCCAATTCTTGATATTACAGGACCCAATATATACATTTAATCAAGTGTTACCTGTGTTGCTGCATTCAGGGATGAAATACTATCGTTAGCTTGATCAGTTAGGTTAGATTAGGTGCCATTGTCCAGGTTAGGTTAAAATGTCCACGTCGACGAGAGTTCTAGTTTGTTGTTTCGGCGAGAATTCCCATCGGCGACAGTTCCATAAACCCACCATACATGCAGGGTAGGCACCACAGAGTTAAAGACCAAGTTAAAGTTCAGTAACTCCGTGGTAGATACCCGGGGAAGTATTGTGCAGGAAAAATATATATTACTGTATCAAGAATAGTTATACAGAGCCGCTTGTGTCCAGCTCATGCATTGGCAGCTAGTACCCACGACCCACCTGCCCCGCCTCACCTCAATGCAGAGAGAGACTGTTTGACTCATCTCACTCACTTCAGAAACGTGGCAAATTTGTATCTTTTCATTCCATGTTCGCCCAAAGTACACACTGCGGAGGGAGCCAATACCGAGGATGCAGGTAACCGCTGCCCCGCCCCTCCCCCTGCCCCTAACACCCTGACCCTGCCCCGCCGTGGTAGTGCGCAGATGTGGTCTTATGCCCCCCCCCACCCCACCCGCGATTTTTTTTCCCACTCAGGTTTGCAATGGTGGGCGTTTAATAATACTTTTTAGATGTTTGGACGGAAAAAAAACCACTCCAGTTGTAAAAGCATCAAATAACAACCTCATCAAACCATTAAACTAACCTAATGTAACCTACCCCTCAAACTAACCAAACTTTACCTAACCCTCAAACTAACCTAACCCTCAAAGGCTAGGTTAGTTTAATGGTTTGATGAGGTTATTATTTGATGCTTTTACAACTGGAGAATGGTTTTTTCCCCGTCAATACGTCTAAAAAGTGTATTATTAGACGTCTACCATTGAAAACCTGTTTGAGAAAAAAACTATCGTACTCCCCCACCACCACATGCTCCCTCCCCGTTGATAACTGTGTCCCCTTACACTCACATCACCAAGAGCTTCTCCTGATTGAAGCAGGAACTATCAATAACATTCCAGGCTTTATCGGCTGCGTGCTCCCGTGTGTGTATGTCTTTGTGTGTGTTGTTCACCAGGGTCTTGATAACGTGCTGGGCTCGTGATAGTCATATGTTACCCTCGTGGAAAGACCTTAGAGCTCATAGTGACCAATCTCTGGGTAAGATTGGGACCTCACACACAACACACACCCCATTCCTTTACTTAAGTGGGACAGTAACCGCCTGCTTTTATCTGTGAAAATCTTAGAGGCTCGAGCTGGCCTTAAACCTATGACCTGCTGGATTGTGTGCCACTGGATTTGTGTTATCGACTAAGCTGGCATGCAGTGTGTGTGTGTGTGTGTGTGTGTGTGTGTGTGTGTGTGTGTGTGTGTGTTTATTTGTGTCCGTGTGCATGTGTGTATGCTTTCATTGCTTTCCGTCTCAATCTACAATCATAGGATTTTTCCTGGTCCGATTTGTACATTGTTATCCTTAAAGAATGTTTAATGTGTGGATCTTGTGTTATCCTTCTTGACGTGTGTTTTGTAGGCACCACTTTCTTGGATCAACCCTCTCTTATTCCTTTGCCAACGCATTATTTTATTATTAGAATTTTAAAGAGATGTGGTTTTTCAAGCCACCATATATTTGACATCCTCCATTTGGTATCCTCCCCAGGACAAACTCAAGAAGAGCTCCCACCACTTCGTCGCCGTCTGCTACAGTAACTCAGGCGACCTGTGATGTGTGTAGCAAGCCCATGACCAACAAGCCCGCCCTCCGCTGTGAGAGTAAGTATTGGGCTCTTAGTGAATGTTTGAATCAAGGTTATTACGGTAATTCCAGCTGACTGAATAGGTGTGTGTTCTCTAACTTCTCTTAGATTCTAGAGTGGGGATGGTTCTATAGTCGCCGCACGTTAAGTTGGCGAAGATAGGGCCCCATCACTCCCCCTTCCAAACGCACGGGATTGGCTGAGGTGTTGGGTCCAAATTCCACCCTAAAGCCCTAACACCGAACAGTCCCAACGCCTCAGCCAAGCTCGGCATTCGGAAGGGGGGAGTGAAGGTGCCCCATTTTCGCCAACTTAACGTGCGGCGCCTATATTGAACACAATCTCACTGTTTTTCTTAATTATCCTCCTAATGTTATTTATGAGTTCAAATGATGTTCTAAGTCTCAATATATCCGTATTATCCTCCCGTCAGTGTTATTTTACATGGTTGTAGAAACATTGTACTTCCTAATGAAGGTATAATTGTTGCCATGTATTTCCTAATGAAGGTATAATTGTTGCCATGTATTTCCTAATGAAGGTATAATTGTTGCCATGTATTTCCTAATGAAGTATAATTGTTGCCATGTATTTCCTAATGAAGGTATAATTGTTGCCATGTATTTCCTAATGAAGGTATAATTGTTGCCATGTATTTCCTAATGAAGTTATTATCGTCGCCAGCGTGCCAGGTTGTGTGCACGAGCATTCCTGCAAAGACCAAATCTCCGACTGCTCCAAACTCAAGAATCCCAAGGTGAGAATCATTCCAAGGGCCGGGCTGATTTTTGTCTTCATAATCACCTCGCGGCCTCTTGTAGCTTCCTTATTTTCTTATGTTCTTATGTTCTAAAAGCACAAATTAACAAGCTCGCTCAAGTAGGTACACATTAGATGGAAAGTTAGTTCGTTTGGCCTTAAGCAACATCCCACTTTGGGTGAATTAGCCTGTTTATTTATCACCCAAATAGGTTTCAATGTTGCTATAAAGGCACATTAGAGAAGCATAACGCAGCTACATTGCATGACTTTCCTTACAGCGCCGTGACGGAAGAATCTCAGTGTTATGAACTCTTTATCACCACTGAGGAGATATACAACAGAAGAATAGCGACACATTAGCTAGCAAGATTACACTTCCCTTGTGAACAGTATTTGCCTGCAGGAACTACCACGTGTAGGTCTCGTGGCCTCTTGTAGCTTCCTTATGTTCTTATGTTCTAAACGTGTTGCCTCAGGGATCAGAGCTGCTATAATCATCCCAGGGTTCCCACCTATCACTATGTATTTTGTCTGAGTCACAAATTTATATGTTGTATTAAATTCCGAACTAAATTGGCCCACCCCTATTTCTGTATTCTCTTACTGTCTTCTTTATAGGGACTGGCTACTAAGCGGGTTTGTGTTACATCTTTGTGTGTGTGGTGTGTGTGCCCTTGGCCAGTCCTTTGTGATGTTAAAAAAAAAAAAAAAAAAAAAAAAAAAGTTAGATTTCTGTCCCCTGAAAGTCCTACCGTATTCTTTAAAGGGACTGGCAACTCAACGGACTTTGTGTTACCTCTTCTTTTTTTGTGTACCCTTGGCCAGTCCTTTGTGATGTCAAAATATGAAAAATTTAAAAAACGGATAAATTTCTGTCCCCTAAAAAAAAAAAAAAAAAAAAAATTCTGTCCCCTAAAAAAAAAAAAAAAAGATAAATTTCTGTCCCCTAAAAAAAAAAAAAAAAAAAAAAAAAAAAGATAAATTTCTGTTCCCTAAAAAAAAAAACACGAAAAAAAAACCGGATACATTTCTGTCCCCTAAAAAAACGAGACAAAAAAACCGGATAAATTTCTGTCCCGCCCCCCCCCAAAAGAAAAACTAAAAAAGGATAAAGTTCTGTCCCCTAAAAAAAAAAAAAAAATAAGTCCTAAAAAAAAAAAAAAAAATTTGTCCCTCTAAAAAAAAAAAAGATAAATTTCTGTCCCCTAAAAAAAAAAAAAAAAAAAAAAAAATGAAAATTTCTGTGCCCTGAAAGTCCTTTGATGTTATAAATGTTCAACCTCCACCAAGTGTTGAAGTGTTGACTCTTCTGTCTATCTTCAGCATATCCAGCTGGCAGCAGGACTCACGACACTGGTGAGCCCCTATTTGGTGTCCCTCCCTCCCCCCTGTTGTCCCTGCCCCCCCCCCCCCCTGCTATTTTGTGCCCCTCCCCGCCCTGCTATTTTGCGTCCCTCCCTCCCCCTGGTTGACCCTCCCCTCCTGCTATTTAATGACCCTCCCCTCTCTTGCTGTCTGCCTTCCCTGCCACCTAATTATACAGTCTGTCCTATTTCTTGAGCTGCAGAAACTCCCTTGTTTTTTTCTATGCTCGTTGCCGTTGATCCTTAAAATGAGGGTTTTTTTCCTAAGGATTTCAAGGTCACATCTCCTCAGCTTACATCCCCCCTCCTTGCCTACCCTCCTTGCCAGCTAATTGCACCTACAGTCCTGTCGCATTTCTTGAGCTGCAGAAACCCTCGCCTCCATCTCATCATGTTTTTTTCCCACGTTCATTGATCCTTAAAATGAATCCTTTTTATCGAAGTTTTTCCCTCTCTGCGGTAGTTTGAACTTCCATCTCTGCATCTAGATTCTGTCCATGTGCTACTTATATATTATTTATTTTGATGAGTAGCCTAGTCCAATCCGAAGCCAACCGAGGGTGCGGGGGGCATGCACCAGGGCGAGGCTATTGAAGGTTCAGGGGTGGGCCGGCGGTGACACAGGCGGTTTCTGCACAGTAAGTCAGGACAGGTGAAGTACAAGTCTCGTATACATTACTACTGGATCATCTCTGTGTCTTCCCCACCAGGTGATTCAGAAGCCGGGGGGCATCGCAACGCTCGGCGCTACTACTAAGAGCGCCAGTTTGGGGTCCTATGGCGGGTCTGGCAGCGGCCCGGGCAGTGCCGCCAAGCCGCAGGGCCCCGTGGTCACGCGGTCGCGCTCTGCCGCCGCCCACTCCTCGCCCACGCGCCCCACCAGTGTTGCGTCACCCAGGTAAGCCAAAGAAACACCTCAGTAAGGATCTTGTACATAGATACAGTAATGCCAGGGTTCATAAATAAGGAAGAAGAAGGGAAAGAAGTCTACTATCTTTGTGATGCCCTGAAGCATTCCATGGCATATAAATGACTAGTTATTCAGCACCTGCACTGCATCTCACAGTTGACATTAGATATTGAACTCATCTTTCATGTGTCAGTGTCCCACATCTCTGGCTTAGTTTGATGACAAGTGTTTCCACAGTACATAGTCTGTTTGTGCAGTGTGTGAGGTCACCAGCACCGAGCAGAGGCTGCCTTGGGTGGGCTCTAGACTCTAGGTCACATCCTTGGGGGTTTAAGGATCATCATCATGGATTTCTCCATATTTTACTTGATGAAGAAATGATTAGCAACAGATCATGATCAGAATGCTAGGCGAGGCTCTTCCTCAGCGTATCATTTCAGTATCATCCCTCACCCTGCCTCCTCTGACCCTTGACCTGAGCCCAAGGTCAGACCGGCCACAACAAATCAGAATAGTGCGAAGCTTCCACTCTTGCGCCTATTTTGTTTTTTTTACCCTCGTTTATTTCCTCTTTATTGTTTCACTGTTGCTTTGACTTATGTTTATTTTCTCCATCAGTCCTTGGTTGATTGACCATATGCTGTGTTTACCACTCCACTGCAGTTTGGATTTTATTATGATAAGTATTTTAGACATGTTATTTTGCATCTTGAGAGAACACACGACGACTGGTCTTGGACTGTTGCGCCCCCGTGCCTGGACAACTTGGTAGGCTTGCTAACAGCCGGACTGCCAGCTGCTTTGTTCCCACTATTTGAGCCGAGTGAAAGAAGACCTGTTTACCTATGACAAGGCTGTTAGTGTGCTCTCTGGTTGACCTTGAGGCACCAAGACCCAGTGTCCGCATCACTAAGAGCGTGACTAAGATCACTAGCACGCCTTGAATGGGTAAACTTGTCTCGCATCTCCATTTTATTTACTCACATGATTGTCTTGTTAGATTGATCTTGAATTGTTTTTTCTTTTCTTTGTTCATTTTAATATTGAAGTTTGGCTGCTTCTTTGTCTTTTGTTCCACAGTAATAACAGCACTGGTGCTGCTTGTGGCGAGGCGGGGAGGCTGTGGCGCGCCGGGACCCTCGCGGCATAAGCGCCATTATATCTGGCTGGCAATGTTCATATTCAGCTTAGTAGTCATTCCTTCAGCCGGGCATAATGATATAATTAAATAATTTGCAATGTTCACGTCATTTGCATTGCCAGGGTCCCGGCGCGCCTCACCTCTACCTCCTCACTTAGTTTTGATACAAGTGCGCAGTTACGACTGACTGTGTGTGTGTTGCCGAGTGAAGCACGTGGACCAGTGTGCAAGCTAGCATGGTGGGGAGCCGCTGCTGCCCTGGGCCTCCCCGGCCATCCCCAACTACTGGAATGATACTTTAATCACTGCGTGTCCAACCCTGCATAAACTGCCCACAGGAGGACGACCGCTTCCCGGCCACTCACTCCTCGTGTAGTTGGCACAGAGCACACACCTTGCCATCCCACCTCCACATCACTACCACTTGATTACTTGATTAGTCACTCACCTTTGTATTGTGCTCATTCACCTTGTTGAGGAGGCAAGCTTTTCTGAGCTCAAATTGAAAGAAATCTGATTCAAAACGCTTAAGCCAAGGCTTTGGGCTGTATGCTTTGCGATGCATGCGTGTACATGCCTGGTGTGGTGGGAGGCGCTGCACAGGCACTCCACCAGCAGCCTGGAGCCTGTGCCCCGCCATGGCCGCACCGCCACAGCCTCCACCAGCAGGCCCTGCTTAGGCACAGCCGTCACTCGTCACGCGTCAGCTCCATTGCCCATTACTCTCATCTAACTTCCCGGCCACGGGGAGCGCCGTCTTTATTTATATATGCACTTATTTATTTACGTTATATGCAGTGTTTTATTCTTTCGTTTTAATGCTTTATGAAATGCACCTTCACGGCTGCTCAAGTCTGTTTTCTCCTAATCGCCTACTTTTGAGTTCTTTCTCTTCTCTGCGTCAACCTCTTTTTTTTCTTCTTTGTTTTCATTTTGCCAATTTTCTTTTATCATGATTTCCTTCCACATGCCTCTTCCCCGAAGACACCTTTCCTCTCTCCTCCTCACCACCACCATCACCTGTACTCTCATTCTCCTTCCTGTTATACATGATTCACAGGTGTTCATTGTTTATTCATAACGTCATGATTTCACATCATAGCTTTCAGTACGTTTTATTTTACATCACAGAATCACTGCTTTGTTCATCTTCCATCTGTTCTGTAAAACAATTTTGCTGTTCATCCTTATGCCTATGTCATACTAGATGCCATGACATTCCCTAGACACCCTTGAAACACGAGTCACGTATCAGCTTTTACACTTTGGAGGTATTGTAACGTCTTGGCAAGCTTCTTGGTAGTCAGTGGTCGCGGTGGAACGCGCTGGGCTGTGTTGTTCCTCCGCGGGTGACACGGTGGGTGGGCTGCCCCGGCCCGGCCTGGGTGTCACGGTGAGGTGAGGTGGGTAGCCAGACTCCCCTGGTGGCGTCCTGGCTCGCTCGGCCCGCTAACCCCCAGGCCCGCCCCCACAGCGGCTGCGTGTCCTGGCCTCCGCGGCCCGCTAACCCCCCGGCCCGCCCCAACAGTGGCTGTGTGTCCAGCCCCGTCCGTAGACTGTCCGGCTTCTCCCAGTGGAAGCGAGTGGCTACCAAGTTGGGAGTCAAGTAAGTCAGCGGCGCTGCACCTCTCCCATCAGTCCATCAGTGGCCCGCACGCTCGTACCTCTCCCAGCCCCCCTAGGTCCTGCTCAGTGGTTCCTGCCTGCCACCCTCCCGTGTAGAGCTAGTACGCTACGGCCGCGGCAGTCACGGCATTACCTCTTGCTGTGCACGACCCTCGACCCTCGGCGGCAGGCGTGGGGCGGAGGCGTCTCTGTCCTGCCGCGCCTCACCTCCCGCCCTCCTGCCTCCCCTAACTACTAAATACATTCTCCTAAGACCTAAATTGTTTCAAGTTCATTATCGTCAGTCTCATCCGTTAAGGGTAAGAAGATTTTCCTTAAAAGGAAAATTGTTGTGAACTCACACTTCAGAAAAAAATTTCGCCAGTGTCTGACACTCAGTGAAAGAGCATAGTGTCGGCACCAACTTTGCATTTACATTTTTGGTGAAATAGCTATCTATAAAATGGCTCCAGCGATGGCAGTGGTCGCAGCAGCAGCAGCAGCAGTGTAAGGGCGAGGCTTTGACGCCCTAACACGCGCTCGACGTGCCACGCCGGAAACTTTACTGTTTGAACGATGAACTTGAAACACGCTGCCTGAAAGCACTCCCAGGATGTATCCATGTTTTGAAGGCATGTAGTGTTGTGAATGTGGCGCCCCAGAGAGCCTCCCACCTGACGGCGGCACTCTCTGAACGCTGTGTAGGAGGTGCCTCTGGTGGGGGGCTCTGTGGGGGGCGGAATGAAGCATGTGCCTCCGCGGCTCCCTACCCAGTACGTGTTAGTGAACAGTGTTGTGTCGTGGTGACTGGATGTAAACTGTTGTACCTTGATGTCATAGTGCCAGCCAGCCATTAGGGTTTATTAGAACCTATTATGAGCCTTTTTTTTTTTATTCCAGAAGTTATGTACATGGTTCTCCTATGATTTAGTATGCATTGGTTATATATCTGATCCTTATTTTCATTGTTTTTATTACGGTCGAAAGCCGAGGTTATTAGCGGACTGCTAAAGTTTTCCCAAGCGCGCTCCGTTGCTTGCGCGGAATGAGCCCGGAATGCGCATGCTTAAGGTAAGGGTGTGTGTGGCCAGCATTCTTAGTCTCTCACACGATGCCTTTATCCTCTTATTTACTTCCTTAAACCATTAATTATTTTCTTACTCCTTAATTTCATATTTTCATTGGCGTTGGTCCACCTCTTGCTCCCCACCTTACTCCCGCCTCTCCGGCCACACAAGCAGGACTGACATGTGGCCAAAGCCTTAACACTGATCTCTCACTCTTTAGTTCATGTTGTACTCTACCGTGTTTTGTTCTCATCATTTTTGTTACCTTTTGCATTAGATGTTAGATGAAAGGGGCAGTGTTCTCCTAAGTCTTTGGGACCACTCATACTAGTCTGTATATGTGTATACTAAGCTAACACTTGTTTTAGTCCAATCTGTCTTGTCCTGATACAAGGTAGTTTTGCATTGTGAGGGGTGGGGCAAACTGCTCACCCCTTACCACATGAAGGCACCCTAGCGTCTCATTTGTTATGGTGAGAAGCTATCAAACGGGCTTGCTTCACTGATTTACGTCATTAAATTATAACTGAAATAGAAAAAAGTGTAGGGTCTTAGGTATCCCATCGCTGCCACCATTTGTTGTAAAGTCTTGTTGGGACCTTTGGAGTTACTTCTTGGTAGGTTAGAGAGTGGGTTCCGGCTTTTTAGGTGGTTTATTCCATGGAAGATGGAAGAGAGGTTACACAACACACAGGCACTCATGACGAGTACTAGAAGATGACTGGCGCGGTAACGCCGTAGCGGTTTTGAACAGGATGCCGCGGAGTTGCCTAGTCGGATATAATACAAGTGCCAATGCCTTACGGTCTACATTAGTGATTCATGAAAGAGCTGGAGCCTACACAAGTGTATCAGGAACAACACTCATTCATTTATGACAGCGATGCCTTAAGTATAAGACTTTGTTTTTCCCTAAAGGTGAAGTAATTCGTATTGGCAAATTTGCATTTTACGAGCTTTTTCGGGCACTAATTAGTCGTCCAAATGTGAGACCTTACCACCTACGGATTTTTCTGACGTCTGGAAATTCCCTACCAAGGCAAGGCCTTGAGAGTCGTGTGCCAACACTGGTATCTCCTCTCTAGCGTTTTAAGACGATAGGCAGCTGATCATAGACTTATTAACCACTTATTATTAGAGATTAATACTTAGAGATTAATACTAGAGTGAATACTAGCTTATGCTTTTTGCTCAGCCTTTTCACTATTAATGTGTATTCTAAAAAGAGTCTTGATGAATATTTCCCCCACTGGGATTGTTGAGGCCTTATGCTTCAAGACTTGTTGGTTAGCACAGTAGCTACTACAGTGTGTCATGTATGGCCAATGCGTGTCCATATTCGCCTCACGACACGGCGCTTTGTCTGCCTCTCACAGTAGTCCTTTGATCTGCCTCATCTGCCTAGTGGTTCCTAGTGTTTCCTCGCTACGTGGCACTTCATCTGTAGCCTTGTGATGTCACCTCTATTATAACAAGTGATGCCCAGTCACTTCTTTCTCGTAAAAGACATTACATTCTTTTCAGATTGAAAACTCTAATGTGTCTTTTATCAATCTGTATATTACGCCTACTTCTTGTCACCTCCAGTTTGTTCACTTGCTGTCCTGATAAACAGGTACTTATGCTTCACGGGAGTGTTGCAACAGCGCCTGTCTCTGTCTGGCCTCACCTCCAGCGCATTCTTCCTTACGTGTTGTAATCACAACTTGAGCTGCGCATGGCAAAAACAAGGCAGCAATTCAGTGTCTAAATATCATTACAACTAAAACTTGTCTCCACTTGACGTGTAGTGACATGTGGCCGATAATTTAGCCCTAAACCAGTGACAAACACTTGTGTCGCATGAAATTGTACCCTTCCTTCTTGCGTCTATAACATTTAGAGTTGGTGTTACTGAGGACATGGCAGTGCCTGTGTGTGCCTGCCTGTGTGCCGAGGGTAGGCGGTGCCCCAAGACCCGGGCCTGCCCACTGCCCACACACTTGACACACACGGGCTCACAGAACAATGCCTTGACATTCAGTACCTTGAAATAGCGAGGAACTCAACATTATTGAAATTTGTGAAAAACAGGGGATGATGGAGACGGGCTGGGAAGTGAGTGGTTTATTCCTGACATGTTTCGGTTTTACTGGGCTTCTACAGAGGAATATTTCTTCAGATTTCTTTCTTTAGATTTCATATTCCTCTGAAGAAGCCCAGTAGAGGCGAAACTATAGTCTATTCACTTAAGCTGGATTCTTGGGAGCTGCTCGATGCCTACCTGAGTATGTAAGGACGTCGCTGATTGGCTGAGGCTACCAAAATACCACCACCATCACCACCCAGCCCGCGTGCATCAGCCAATCAGCGACGTCCTTACATACTCGGGTAGGCATCGAGCAGCTCCCAAGAATCCAGCTTAAGTGAATAGACTATAGTCAGGAACAAAGTAGTCACTTCCCAGCCCGTGTCTCCTTCTTCATCACCTGTTCTTTTTACAACTGTCAGTACGTCAACACAATATTGAATTTAATAATTGCCTGATTGACAGTTTGGACCTTGCACAGGCAGCGTGTGTGCATTAAATAGTCTAGTAAGTTTGTTTTTCCCAGAAGTGTTGATTGACTTGTCAAGAGCCGCGTCGTGTCCGCAGCCAAGTATTTAATTAGTTGTTCCATAAGGACATAAAATATAGTTGTTGTTTCCACCCAATATATTCCGTCACATCTTCTCTTCTATCTTACAAAGTGGCTGCCTTTCATTACTACCTTCTAGTATATGGTTCAGTCTATCACTCTATATTCACGTACTGCCACCTCTACTGCTACTACTACTGCTACTGCTACTACTACTACTACTACTACTGCTACTGCTACTGCTACTACTACTAACTACCACAACAACAACCACCATTACCTACTACTATTGCTGCTGCACATGTAGAATAATAACCACAGTAACATGCATAGCCTTTGTAGCAGCAGCAGTTGTAGTTATAGTGACGGTGAAAGTGGTAGTAGTAGTAGTAGTAGTAGTAGTGGTGGTGGTAATGGTAGCAGTGGTGGTGGTAGTACATCATAAACAGACCAGTTCATAGCCTTCCATATTTTATATTTGCTTCTGAACTTTACTTTCCATAATTGCCGCGTCTTCTTGGTGGCTCTGTTGTGACCTGACCTCTGACCTGACTGGCCCCTCATTGCAGCAAGGTGCAGAGTGAGGAGAAGGAGGCCGAGGGAGGCGCCCACGAAACCCCCGATGCCAAGTAAGTAACCCACACGCCTGCTTATTATCAATCCATTTTCTCAATCAATCAATCAATCAATTATAAAAATATGCATGATGATCCCAGGGGTAAACTGATGATAGGGCAGTGTTGTCTTGACTTGCACGTCAGGTATACTTGATCGGGGATGACTTCCTTTTCTTGAACGGGTGAGGTAATGGAGGGGGCACACAACATAAAACACACACACACACGCGCGCACGCATTTACATGTGACAAACACACACGCGCGCGAGCACACATTTACACGTGACACATACGCACACGCATTTACACGTGACACGCCCGCGCGCGCACGTATTTACACACACGCACACACATCTAGATACATACACACACACACACACACACACACACACATATATTACGAGCTTGCCTCAACTTAACCACCACCTCCCTCCAAATGATTGTTCGAAAACATTTGAAACTGATCACAAATATCAGAAAAATTACAGACGTAAACTTTGGCACAATCTTCACTTGCAATGGAATTATGAAAACTCACACGATGATGTTTACAAATCCCTTACCTACATTGTATTTTGCACCCACACACACACACACCTTCAGACCTTCTCCTTTGCCTCCCACGCACCCTGGTTACCCTCTGTGTTCACTGGTCACCTGTGTAAGGAGACAGGCAAGTGGCATCGTCCCATGGCGCAGAGATAACTGTGTTTCTGGGAACCCTAAGTGTCATCCCTTTATTCAGCTGTTATCTCTGGTATGCCGAACCTTATCTCTTACACCTGCAACGATGATTCCTATGCCTACCATAAACACGAGCGCGATATCGGTCCCTCGCACCACGAAGGCTGGAGTACAGTGTTTGGGTCTACATTGAGACAGTGATAGGATAGCTCTCGAGTAGCGAGCGGCCTCGTGTGTTGTTGACTTGTTGTGTACTGTTTGTTGCCCTTGTCCTCGTGTCTCGGTTCTGATCCCATGGTGATGATAAAACAGACACAATGATGTATTCTAGAATCAGCGAAGGTTTCGATCGTTATCAGTTGACGTGGTGCTGATAACAACCTTCAATCAGTTAGTCAGTGTTCGCTATACCGCCGCGGTCAGCTGGTGTGTGGTGTGTGTGTGGTGGTGGTGTGCGTCGCCACCCTACTGTTACGCCTCGGACACTTAACATAAGAAAATAAGGAAGCTACAAGAGGCCGCGAGATCTACACGTGGTAGTTCCAGTTACTTAACACTACCTACATTCACCTTTCATCCCCCTTCATAAAGCTGTCTAGCCTCCTTTTAAAGCTCTGACTCCGCACTGACCACGGAACAGATGAACAGCGAGTGCTTTAAATAGAAACTAGAGGTGTTGAAAGTGAAGAAAGTGTACAAGATCTGACAGTGTGAAGTTCGTCCTTGGGAAGTATCGTTGGCTTCGTCTAGTCATTATTGCAAGACACGCAATCAACCATGTGTCATTGTCTGTGATATAATTCTGTGACGAATCAAGAATCATAGTTGAAATTAATGGAAAGGTGCTTGTAACGATTAAGTCATTTTATATATAAGAGTATTTGAAGTACTACACGTATGGTACTAGAGGCAAAATGGCTAACCGTAAGATCGGAAGTTTGCGATCCAAGTTAGGGATTTCGCGGAGCATGAATGATTTGTCGATTTGGGCTTCGGATAAGAGTAAAAGTGACTCGGAAGGGACTGACAACACCCTACCAGAGGCTCGCGGAACTATTAAACGTGAGAAGAAGCTGTCGTTGCGGAAAATACGTCTGAGTGGTAAGTTTGTCAGACAGCAACTACAGCAAATGAAAGACGAGCATAGCGGTGTCAGCCAGAGTAATTGTGACCCTGAGAATGCCGACCTCCCTGCAACTACGGACTCGAGCGCCACAGACATTGGTGTTCATGATAAAAGGAAAGATGAACACACTAAAAGCAAGAGAAACAAATCTAAAACTAAAGAGGAAAGATTGGAGAAGGAGAGATTGAAAAGTGAGGGGGGTACTGTGGGCAAATCCGAGGGTGCGGCCCACACGCACAGACAGGCGGACGCAGCAGACACAGACATGGGCACCCTGGGGAGGAAATCTGCGGCCTCGTGGTCGTCTTATAACCTCGAAACTCAATGTCTTCTGGAAACCTTGGAACAACAACAACCCGCCGAGTGAGTAATTAAGGTGCCTTGATTATAACAGAAGACTTTAATAAACGTGATTGGCGCATTAGTTGACTGTAATGCCAAAGAAGGGGAAATATGCCAGACATCAGAGGTCATATGGCACTTGGCGTATTAGTGCTGCACGAATTCCACACTTAAGACCTAGTACGTGGTGTGACCATAATTGTGTGTCGTGCTGTGAGGATAGGACACGGGAGATACAGGTAGTCGCAGGCACGTCAGGACTATTCAATGTGTGTTTTCAAGCCCTGGTTAATCGTCAGAAGGACCACGGTCATTGTGGTGATGATAATAATGATATATATAATTGGGGGATGTACGTACTTCATATAGATATAATGGTGATCAGAATTATATATCCAAGAATTTCCAACCGTTTGACCTTGAGATTGACCCAATGTGATATGGTGGTGGGACTTTTTTTGTGTGGAGGGGAACCCTATTTTTTTTATTTTATTTTTATTTTTTGTGCGCAACTGCATTCCCCTGTATGACAACAAGGCGAGTACCGTCTGCTCTCTCTAGGTAGTGGATTGCAGTCATAGGAGAAATGACTCTAGTGTGTTTGCTGTTATCCTATAGTGAAAGTCTCCTTTTCAGCATCCTGGAGGTCAACTCGGCGTCTATGGAGTCGCTAGATGACGGTGCTAATGAAGGTAGGTATATATTATTTTTCACTTATCATATTGCAGTGACACATTTATTGTATCTGCTATTAACTTCGTATTTGAAAGATATTGATTCTGATATGAATTGGCCAATATTTCATATGCTACAATTAAAGCTATTCAATGCCTGTAGTAATGTATCAGTGCCAAATAGTGCGTGGTGTGCTGTGATATCTGATAGAAGTTTTGAAGTGGATAAAGGGATACAATAAAGGACAGGTAGGAAAAGTTCTTACGGCTAGTTAACCAGGGTAGAACCAGAAGTTACTGATTCAAACTGGAAAAGCATAGATTTAAAAATAGGAAATAGGGAAATAAATGGTTCACAAAAAAATAGGGTGGTGAAAGATTGGCATGGACTCACTCAGTCGTGGGGTAGTTAGTGCGGAGTCAATAGGGAGCTTTAAAAGAATGCTAGACAATTTCATGGATGGGGATGAAAGGTGGATGTAGGTAGTGTTAAGTAACAGGAACTACCACGTGTAGGTCTCGCGGCTTCTTGTAGCTTCCTTATTTTCTTATGTTATAATGTGTTGCGTCTTTGTCAGAGCCCAGTCTGGACGACATCGACGCGGACCCTGAGCTGCGGCTGCTGGACAAGGAGCCCGAGCTGTGGGTGCACACCGTGGAGAAAGAAGTAAGGCTTGAGAGGGCAGTGTTTCTCTATATTTGATCAATTATATGCCTGGGCAATGACGTATTAGAAAAGATGTAGAGTTTGCAGGGCAGGTTTTCTCTATAGTTTAAATGATATGTCTGGGCAATGACATGAAGTATGGGTTTGAAGGGCAGTGTTTCTCTATATAGTATTTTGAAGGATATGTCTGGGCAATGACATGAAGTATGGGTTTGAAGGGCAGTGTTTCTCTATATAGTATTCTAAATTATATGCCTGGGCAATGACCTATTAGAAAAGATGTAGAGTTTGCAGGGCAGGTTTTCTCTATAGTTTAAATGATATGTCTGGGCAATGACATGAAGTATGGGTTTGAAGGGCTGTGTTTCTCTATATAGTATTCTAAATGATATGCCTGGGCAATGACGTATAGAATGGAAAGTAAGAGTAGAAGTCTGAGTAGAAGTTTAGAAGTTAGAGTTGGAAGGCTGTTTTCCTCTATATTTTAAATGATATGTCTGGGCAGTGACGTATATAATGGAAAATGAAGTAAGATTTTGGAGGGTGGTTTCTCTATATATATTTTAAATGATAGGCCTGGGCAATGACGTATTAGAAAAGAAGTCAGGGTTTGATGGGCAGTTTTTCTCTATATATTATAAATGATATGCCTGGGTAATGACATCTATAGAAAATGTCATCATAAAAGAAAGCGCCTGATTTTGAATATTGGATGTAGGGTTTTACTTAAAATATCGTAATTTATTCTTTCGGTTAATGTCACCGTCAATGTAATGTATGTAACTTGGAAAAGCTGTTACGTCTTGTTTCACCGAGTCTTGAGTGTCTAGTCTATTATGTTTATTATGGTCAAAATGCAGTAAGGAAGCCACGCCCCCTGCCTCCCCTTCTATTCTACGGGGCAGCTGATTGGTGCATTCCTCGTATCATCACTACCAATCACAATATCTTCACTACTTAACAGCGGCGTGACCACTGGGGAGCAATCTTCACTACAGAGGGTGACAAAATCAAAACTCCCTCTGTAGTGAAGATTGCTGTCCAGTGGTCACGCCGCTGTTAAGTAGTGAAGATATTGTGATTCGCAGTGATGATACGAGGAATGCACCAATCAGCTGCCCCGTAGAATAGAAGGGCAGGCAGGGGGCGTGGCTTCCTTACTGCATTTTGACCCTAATAAAAAAAATAGAATGATGCAATAGAATAGATGTACATAATATAAGATGTTAACCAAAGATTTATTTCAGGTCGTGGAGCAGTTGAGAGAGAAGGAAGTCAAGAAACAAGAGCACATATATGAACTAATCATCACAGAAAAGCATCACTGTCGCATGCTGAAGGTTATGCAGAAGGTAAGTTTTGAACAACTGTATTTTTGCGATTTTATGTAGTCTAGTCATTATTTGGTACATTTATACTTTATTTCTGTCCCGCGACATATTCAGGGATCTATAAAACATTACCTTACTGCTGTCATCTTGCTGTGTTTAGTGTGGAGTCAATAGGGAGCTTTAAAAGGAGGCTGGATAATTTCACGGATGGGGATGAAAGGTGGATGTAGGTAGTAATAAGTAACAAGAACTACCACGTGTAGGTCTCCCAGCCTCTTGTAGCTTCCTTATTTTCGTATGTTCTTCTTATGATACTGACGCCTTCTCTTTCCAGGTGTTCGCGGAAGGCATGGCTCGGGAACTCAACATGCAGGAGTCAAGGATAAAGAGAATATTCCCCTGTCTCGATGAGCTTATAACACTCCACTGTTCATTCCTGTGGCGCCTGAGACAGAGACAGAGAGGCACCAAGTACATAGCCACCATTGGGGACCTCCTGGTAGATCAGTTCACAGGGGATAATGCTAAAGGTCTCAGAGATGCCTATGGACAATTCTGCTCCCAACACCAGGACGCTGTGAGTACTGTTTTCCAAAAGCTTCTGGGATTAATATAGTTGCAATCTATAGTCTATTTTTTTTACCGAGGCGAAAATTCCATTCTATCTTAAGGTCTCATGCTTAAAGTTATGCCTCTATTTACCTGCTATGTAAACATTTGTAACATTTATTCATAGCTTACAGTTGTACAATTTACAATAAGATAAAGTTTTAACTAAATATGTTATACAGCTGCAGCTTGCCTATGTGAAGATGAGCTTTTCAGGCAGAGTTAAATTATTTGTTAATATAATACTGATTCACATTTATGGTTAATTTATGGTTAACTATGATAATATACACATCTGAAATTTAGAAGAACCGTAGTATTCCCTTCTGGCATCAAATATCAGTCCGGTAAGCAGCAAGGGGCCAGGATTTTTCACCTCTTAAAAAAACAGAGTACAGTAAACCCTCTCATATGCGGACTAATTGGGCCAAGGAGTGGTCCGAGTAATGCAAGGATCCGAATAATGGGGGGATATGTAAAAAAAATAATATATAAAAAAATAAAAAGGCGAATATTTAGCTAGGAAATTTCGACCCCTTAAAAAAAAATAATAATAATAATAATAATAATTGTAGGTGAATTGGGAAGCTAGGAAATTTCGACCCCCTAAAAAAAAAAAAAAAAAAAAAAAAAGAGGTCCGAATAATGTCAAAGTCCGAATACTGAGTGTCCGAATACAAGAGGTTTTACTGTATTTTCTGCTGTATTTTCTACTGTATTTACTGTGGTTTTATCTGTATAGTCTAAATAAATAGTCTTTCATAGGTTTACTGTTGTCAATGGGAAGCTGATATTTCACATCAAAATCTCCCCTTACTAAGAGTTGCTTCATCCTTCCCGCGTGTATATGTATCAGTATCATAGCATATACAGAGGTTAAGTGTAGGCATTCATTCAACAATATGGAACTATCATTATACCATGTCTGTAAATTACTGAAAACGTGATTTTTTGTGAATACTAATAATTTTACATAGATAGATAGAGATAGATATTTTATTGATCACAACAACATGCACATAACTTAGTAAAAATACATGAATTTTGAGTCCAACCTAAATATTAAACACAATATTCTTAATTTACGAGAAAAAAAACGTTAAAGTTACCGACGACAAATCTGGTGAACACAAAAAAAAACAGTTTGTGGGGAAAAAAAGCATGAAAACTACCTACCACTAACCTAACTCTTGCTTCCACAGGTTTCTTTCTACAAGGATATGCTCAAAACTGACCGTAGATTTCAAGGTTTCATCAGACAAAAATCTACCCACCCCCTCATGAAGAAGAAGGGCATCCCGGAGTGTATACTGTTCGTGACACACCGAGTCACCAAATACCCACTGATGCTGGAGGCTCTTATGAAATATAGCAAAGAGCAGGAGGAGGAACTTGGCATGCTGAAAAGAGCCTTGGAGTTAGTTAAGGTAAGTCACAGAGTTACATGGCATACTTAAGAGAGCCTTAGATTTAGTTAAAGTAAGTCACATAGTTACTTGGCATACTTGAGAGCCTTAGATTTAGTCAAAGTAAGTCACAGAGTTACTTGGTAAACTTGAGAGCCTTAGATTTAGTTAAAGTCGGTCACATGGCATACATGAAAGAGCCTTAGATTTAGTCAAAGAAAGTCATATGGTATACTTAGAAGAGCCTTAGATTTAGTCAAAGTAAGTTACATAGTTTCATGGAATACTTGAGAGCCTTAGATTTAGTTAAAGTAAGTCACATAGTTACATGGCAATCTTAAGAGCCTTAGAGTTAGTTAAGGTAAGTCACAGAGTTACATGGTATACTTAAGAGCCTTAGATTTAGTTAAAGTAAGTCACATAGTTACTTGGCAAACTTGAGAGCCTTAGATTTAGTCAAAGTAAGTCACAGAGTTACTTGGCATACTTGAAAGCCTTAGATTTAGTCAAAGTAAGTCACATAGTTACTTGGCATACTTGAGAGCCTTAGATTTAGTTAAAGTAAGTCACAGAGTTACTTGGCATACTTGAGAGCCTTAGATTTAGTCAAAGTAAGTCACAGAGCTACTTGGCATACTTGAGAGCCTTAGATTTAGTCAAAGTAAGTCACAGAGTTACTTGGCATACTTGAGAGCCTTAGATTTAGTCAAAGTAAGTCACAGAGTTACTTGGCATACTTGAGAGCCTTAGATTTAGTCAAAGTAAGTCACAGAGTTACTTGGCATACTTGAGAGCCTTAGATTTAGTTAAAGTCGGTCACATGGCATACATGAAAGAGCCTTAGATTTAGTCAAAGAAAGTCACATGGTATACTTAGAAGAGCCTTAGATTTAGTTCAATTAAGTTACATAGTTACATGGCATACTAGAGAGCCTTAGATTTAGTCAAAGTAAGTTGCAGTTACATGGCATACTTGAAAGAGCCTTAGATTTAGTCAAAGTAAGTTACATAGTTACATGGCATACTAGAGAGCCTTAGATTTAGTTTAAGTAAGTCACATAGTTTAATGGCATACTTAAAAGCCTTAGATTTAGTTAAAGTAAGTCACATAGTTACATGGCAATCTTAAGAGCCTTAGATTTAGTCAAAAGTAAGTTACATAGTTGTTACATGGCATACTTGAAAGAGCCTTAGATTTAATTTAGTCAAAGTAAGTCACATAGTTACATGGCATACTTAAAAGAGCCTTAGATTTAGTCAAAGTAAGTCACATAGTTTAATGGCATACTTAAAAGCCTTAGATTAAGTTAAAGTAAGTCACATAGTTACATGGCATACTTGAAAGAGCCTTAGATTTAGTTAAAGTAAGTCACATAGTTACATGGCATACTTGAAAGCCTTAGATTTAGTCAAAGTAAGTCACATAGTTACATGGCATACTTGAAAGAGCCTTAGATTTAGTCAAAGTAAGTCACATAGTTACATGGCATACTTGAAAGAGCCTTAGATTTAGTCAAAGTAAGTCACATAGTTGTTACATGGCATACTTGAAAGAGCCTTATATTTAGTCAAAGTAAGTCACATAGTTGTTACATGGCATACTTAAAAGAGCCTTATATTTAGTCAAAGTAAGTCACATAGTTGTTACATGGCATACTTGAAAGAGCCTTATATTTAGTCAAAGTAAGTCACATAGTTGTTACATGGCATACTTGAAAGAGCCTTAGATTTAGTTTAGTCAAAGTAAGTCACATAGTTACATGGCATACTTGAAAGAGCCTTAGATTTAGTTTAGTCAAAGTAAGTCACATAGTTGTTACATGGCATACTTAAAAGAGCCTTAGATTTAATTTAGTCAAAGTAAGTCACATAGTTGTTACATGGCATACTTGAAAGAGCCTTAGATTTAGTTTAGTCAAAGTAAGTCACATAGTTGTTACATGGCATACTTGAAAGAGCCTTAGATTTAATTTAGTCAAAGTAAGTCACATACTTACATGGCAAACTTGACTTATACTCAACATTATGTACATATCAGACTGTTTATTTATTACCTGAAAAGCTTTTTTTTCATCAATTTGACAATGATGGAATATGTAATCGTAAAATTATCCGTTTTAAGTCAACAGTTACTTTCTTATTGGATACTTGTGATGCTGTATATGTATTATTATATTGTATTGACATAACAAATTAGTTATATCTACGGATTGAAGACGAGTTTATTGCACATTGATAACTATTATTTTACAACTAACTAATTATATTTCAAGTAACTAGATTATTTTACAAGTACCTAGATTATTTTACAAGTAACTAGATTATTTTACAACTAACTAGGTTATTTTACAAGTAACTAGATTATTTTACAACTAACTAGATTATTTTACAAGTAACTAGATTATTTTACAAGTAACTAGATTATTTTACAAGTAACTCGATTATTTTACAAGTAACTACATTATTTTACAAGTAACTAGATTATTTTACAAGTAACTAGATTACATTTCACCTACATATTATTTGAGAGGATTATTATGAAGGAAGTAAAAATAAGTCGCCTAATACTGTCCCGTCTATTTGCAGGAAATTCTCGTGAACATTAACGCTCAAGTGGCGGAGAAGGAGAGGGAACAGAGATTACTAGAAATATACCATAAAATAGATGCCAAGTCTTCGGCTATATATAAAGACACTAAATTCAAGAAATCAGACTTTTTCTCGTGGAGTCGGAAGCTAAAGTAAGTACCTATAACAGTGTCACTTTTGTGTAGACATAGTGACAGGTGTAAAAACAGATGATGAAGGAGACACAGACTGGGAACTGAGTAAGAACATAAGAAAATAAGGAAGCTACAAGAGGCTGGGAGACCTATACGTGGTAGTTCCTGTTACTTAACACTACCTACATCCACCTTTCATCCCCATCTATAACACTGTCCAGCCTCCTTTTAAAGCTCCCTATTGATTCCGCACTAACTACCTGACGACTGAGTTCATTCCGATCATTCACCACCCTATTTGTGAACCAGTTTCTCCCTATTTCTTTTTTAAATCTACGCTTTTCCAGCTTGAATCCGTTACTTCTTGTTCTACCCTGGTTAATAGCCGTGAGAACTTTTCCTACCTCTCCTTTATTGTATCCCTTGAACCACTTAAAAACTTCTATCAGATCGCCCCTTACTCTGCGTCTCTCGAGTGAGTGTAAATTTAATAACTTCAATCTCTTCTCATAACTACACTTACACATGCCTTGTATCATGGAAGTACTCAGTTCCCAGCTCGTGTCTCCTTCATCACCTGTTTGTAGTGTCCCTTTTGTTCATATACTTAGCAACATGATGTGACGTGTGTGTGTGTGAATGAGTATTTGATGCAATTATATACTTCTAACCTAACCTATAGTCAATTTTTTTTAACAAAGGCAAAAATTCCATGCTATCCTAAGGTCTCATGCTTAAAATGATGCCTATGTTTACCTGATAATAGGGTTAACTATGATAAAATACAGCTGACATTTAGAAGAAGCGTAGTATTCCCTTCTCCTGGCATCAAATATCAGTCAGGAAGCAGCAAGGGGGCAGGATTTTTTGCCTTGTTAAAAAAAATGGACTTAACTCATTCATCATGTGCGTCTTCCTTGTTTTATTCATACATACTTTTTACATGTACATACAGTAAACCCTCTCGTATTCGGACTAATTGGGCCAAGGAGTGGTCCGAGTAATGCAAGGATCCGAATAATGCAGGGATAAAATAATCAAATTAAATAAAAAAAATAAACATTTAGGTGAATAAGAAATTTCCAAGTCATGCAAATATCAATTAACATCAGATAAATCATGTCAATAAATCAATCTACAGTTAAAAATACACCATACAGTAATGTACAGGAGTAGTGTACAGTACTATCAGTCCTACGTCTGGCAAAAAAAAGAAGAAAAAAAAAGGTGGAGGAGGAGGAGGTCCGAATAATGTCGAAGTCCGAATAATGAGTGTGTCCGAATACGAGAGGTTTGACTGTACATAGATACTTTATACATTTCTTTATACTCATACATCCTTGTGTTGTTCAGGTTCGAGGGCTCGGCAATGCTCAGTCAGATGAAAGGAAAACCCATTCAGGTGCAAGTGGTGGTTCTCTCAGATTTGGTTTTCTTTCTCCTGGAAAATAATGGCAAATATTATTTCTTCTCACCAGACACAAAGGTAAGAATTTCTCCATCTAAATATGTATCTTCCTAGGGCTTTTTTTAACGAGACAAAAATTCCATTCTATCTTAAGTCTCATGCTTAAAATGATGCCTATGTTTACCTGATACTATGGTTAGCTATGATAAAATACAGCTGAAATTTAGAAGAAGTGTTGTATTCCCTTCTCCTAGTTAAAATGATGCCTATGTTTACCTGATACTATGGTTAACTATGATAAAATACAACTGAAATTTAGAAGAACTGTAGTATTCCCTTCTCCTAGTTAAAATGATGCCTATGTTTACCTGATACTATGGTTAACTATGAAAAATACAGCTGAAATTAAGAAGAAGCGTAGTATTCCCTTCTCCTAGTTAAAATGATGCCTATGTTTACCTGATACTATGGTTAACTATGATAAAATACAACTGAAATTTAGAAGAACTGTAGTATTCCCTTCTCCTGGTTAAAATGATGCCTATGTTTACCTGATACTATGGTTAACTATGATAAAATACAACTGAAATTTAGAAGAACTGTAGTATTCCCTTCTCCTGGTTAAAATGATGCCTATGTTTACCTGATACTATGGTTAACTATGATAAAATACAACTGAAATTTAGAAGAAGCGTAGTATTCCCTTCTCCTGGCATCAAATATCAGTCAGTAAGCAGCAAGGGGTCAGGATTTTGGTAGGATTTTGGTTTGGTCTCTCTATGTATTTGTATGTATCATAAAAGAAATACTTATGAATGAATTATGTACCATCATTGTCTCTTTCAGCAAGCCGGTGTGATTCCTCTGGGCAAACTCATCGTGAGGGAGAAGGCCGGCGAAGGCTCCAAAGTGATCTACCTCATCTACTCTAAGAACTCGGCAGAAATGTTTGAGTTTGAATGCGGTCATCCCAAGGACAAGAAAATATGGATCGAATCTATAAGGTAAGAAGACATTATTTTATATCTTTTTAATGTTATGTAATTTTTATTGCATGTTAATTTTTGTGATTTATTCTTTTTATGTGTATTTGTTGTTATGTTAATTTTGGTTGAGTTTTTTTTTTATCTAAATTTGTTATGTTAATTTTTTATTTTATATTATTTTTTTTTTTTATCTGTTGTTAGTTTTTATGTTACATATGTTAATTTTTTTTTTTTTTTTATATATCTATTTGTTATGTTAATTTTTATGTTATGTTAATTTTTATGTTATGTTAATTTTTATGTTATGTTAATTTTTATGTTATGTTAATTTTTATGTTATGTTAATTTTTATGTTATGTTAATTTTTATGTTATGTTAATTTTTATGTTATGTTAATTTTTATGTTATGTTAATTTTTATGTTATGTTAATTTTTATGTTATGTTTTTTTATATCTATATTTGTTGTGTTAATTTTAATGTTACGTTTTTTTTATATATCTATATTTGATATTATGATAGTGTCTATAATATAAATGGACAAAATAACCAAGCCAACCCTCGGCTTATGTATCTAAGCAGTAACCTTTTTGCACTATGTTGTGTTCCTCAGAGAAGTGATTGAGAATATTTGTATCTAATAAATATCCTTTTGAATTACAGTAAAACCTCTCATATTCGGACTAATTGGGCCAAGGAGTGGTCCGAGTAATGCAAGGATCCGAATAATGGGGGGATATGTATAAAAAAAAAAAAAAAATTCTAGGTGGTGTAGTATATATAGCTAGGAAATTTCGACCCCTAAAAAAAATTAAAATAAAAAAATAAAAAAAATAATGCTAGGTGTATAATTTATATAGCTAGGAAATTTCGACCCCTAAAAAAAAAAAAAAAATCAGGTGTATATATTATAGCTAGGAAATTTCGACCCCTAAAAAAAAAAAAAAAAAAAAAAAAAAAAAATTAGGTGTATATATTATAGCTAGGAAATTTCGACCCCTAAAAAAAAAAAAAAAAAAAAAAAAATCTAGGTGTATTAATTTATATAGCTAGGAAATTTCGACCCCTAAAAAAAAAAAAAAAAAAAAAAAAATCTAAGTGTATGTATTATAGCTAGGAAATTTCGACCCCTAAAAAAAAAAAAAAAAAAAAAAGGGAGGTCCGAATAATGTCTCCGAATACGAGAGGTTTTACTGTACTATATTGTTTATTATTATATTATTTAGTGTTTATTAATGGAGTTATATTTTGTTCCCCAGAGAAGCGATTGAGAGCCGCCCAGATGAAGACGAGCTCGGCGACCACCAGAGTGAGAGTTCCAAGATGCAGGAAGCTCAGGCGGAGAAAATCAAAGACCTTACTGGTAATTACGAGCTATTCAATTGTCAGTTATCTCTCTATCTCTCTATCTCTCTATTTCTCTCTCAAAAATTAAAAAAACGAATGAGCTAAGACAACGAAGCTTCAAGACGTAGATTTTAAAAAGAAATAGGGCAAAATTGGTTCACAAATAGGGTGGTAGATGATTGAAATGGACTCAGTCGTCAGGTAGTTAGTGCGTAGTCAATAGGGAGCTTTAAAAGAACGCTGGATAATTTCATGGATGGGGATGAAAGGTGGATGTAGGTAGCGTTAAGTAACAGGAACTACCACGTGTAGGTCTCACGGCCTCTTGTAGCTTCCTTATTTTCTGACGTTCTTACTAACCTTCGCCACCAATGTTTGCAGGTTTTCTACAACACAAGGACAAGGAGATGGCCAGGCTGTGTGAGGAGAGGATGAGCATCGTGGTGGAGCTGCTGGAGCTGCTGGGCCACGACGACCTGCCTCCCGCGCCCCAGTACCGCGCCCTGCTCGATGAGAACCAGATAGACTACAACACTGCAAGGGATCTGCAAATTACATCACTTACGGTAAGATTGATTGATTGATTGAATGCCTAAAAAGGTGAATGTGCCAGCCATCAGAGGTCATATGGCACTATGGCAAAGCATATAAAGGGTCAGGGTTAAAGAATAATAGTGAAACGATGAGGGAAGGGGAAAGAACGGAATGTTACAGCAGGATGGTTAGATCAGATGTAGGATGTGGATTTGTTGGAGGAAGGAGGTTACATTTTCCAGGGAGAAGGAGGGGGATTCCGGGAGAATGTCTGCAAGACAGGGAGGTCGGGAAAGGGAGGACAAACGAGGGAAGGAACTGGAACGGGCAGGAGTGAGATGGGGGCAGGATATTAGGACATGTTGGATATAACCTTGATTTGTAACCCATGCTTTCTCTATCTTTACTCTTTTGTGTTCTTTGTACCTTCTTATATTCATTTACAGTATCTATAGTACGTACAAAGATATTTAATGTAATTCAGGCGCCTAGAATTGAAACGACACAAGCGCCACTTTAAAAAAAAAACCACCACCACCTTTCTACTAAAACGAACCCCATTACAATATGTTCATTTGTTGCTGATTTACTTTGAAAACACTTTAGGTGCATTTTTTTCATTGATAAAAAGTGGCGCTTGTGCCGTTTCATATCTCGATTTTCTTAGATTAAACTTTAAGCGCGTTTTTCTCAGTGTTTTAAAAGTGGCGCTTGTGCCGTTTCATATCTTGATTTTCTTAGATTAAACTTTAAGCGCATTTTTCTCAGTGTTTTAAAAGTGGCGCTTGTGCCGTTTCGTATCTTGATTTTCTTAGATTAAACTTTAAGCGCATTTTTCTCAGTGTTTTAAAAGTGGCGCTTGTGCCGTTTCATATCTCGATTTTCTTAGATTAAACTTTAAGCGCGTTTTTCTCAGTGTTTTAAAAGTGGCGCTTGTGCCGTTTCATATCTCGATTTTCTTAGATTAAACTTTAAGCGCGTTTTTCTCAGTGTTTTAAAAGTGGCGCTTGTGCCGTTTCGTATCTTGATTTTCTTAGATTAAACTTTAAGCGCATTTTTCTCAGTGTTTTAAAAGTGGCGCTTGTGCCGTTTCGTATCTTGATTTTCTTAGATTAAACTTTAAGCGCATTTTTCTCAGTGTTTTAAAAGTGGCGCTTGTGCCGTTTCATATCTTGATTTTCTTAGATTAAACTTTAAGCGCGTTTTTCTCAGTGTTTTAAAAGTGGCGCTTGTGCCGTTTTAATTCTAGGCGCCTAAATTCTTTTTCATTCATTTTTTTTCTTCAAAATACCCAGACAAAACATTTTGCATTCTATAAGAATCTAGAATGGGAGAATTCATACCTACATCTAGCACCATGATGCATTGCTAGGCAGTGTAGCATTTTACTTAGAATATAAGAATAAAATGTTTACTATTTCACTCACCTGACTTAGGAATATTCTGAGTCAGTTCTTTGAGAGAGTGCAGAATGACAAGGACCATTAACCCCTTCACGCCCAGATCTTTCCTTTGCTATATAGAATTGTCTGTTGTTAGCCTTAAATTACAAAAAAGCAACTTAATATACCAAATTAGTTAGTGGACAAGGATACTAAACAGGTCATATCTATAAAATTTAGCTTATATTCACTAAAAACTGTCTTATGGTAGCCAAATTACAATGGAAATTACGTTCTGGGTCTCAAGGGGTTAATACTACCCTCCCCTGTTCGCCCTGCAGGAGGCCCTCAAGCTGGTGAGCGGGGCGTGTGGCTGGGGCACCAACCTGGCACGCTCCGTCAGTTCCGTCGGAGAGCACCAGAGCGAGGCCTACGTATCCCCCAGCCTGCCCAAACGCGCGGAGACCTTCGGAGGTTTTGACAACTCCAATAAAGACGCCGCAGGTCACTCCGGAAAACGTAAGTTGTACACGACATGAAGATAATTCTAATGTATATATAATTATCAACGTTATATTTTCTCATGTGATTTTATTCTTTATTTCTGATTTCTCATATGTTACAGGAACTACCACGTGTAGGTCTCGCGGCCTCTTGTAGCTTCTTTATTTTCTATATTATGTATACAGTAAAACGTCTCGTATTCGGACACTCATTGTTCGGACTTTGACATTATTCGGACCTCCTCCTTTTTTTTTTTTTTTTTCTTTTTCTTTTTAGGGGTCGAAATTTCCTAACTATACTATAAACACCTAGTATTTTTTTTTTTTTTTTTTTTTTTTTTTTTTTTTTTTCCCCATTATTCGGATCCTTGCATTACTCGGACCACTCCTTGGCCCAATTAGTCCGAATATGAAAGGTTTTACTGTATTCTATATTTATTTAGCTTATATACTTGTAAATATAATCATCAATATTCAAAAAAAATCTATATATATAAAATT
>JACEEZ010007521.1:150000-160000 GCA_016584305.1 Chionoecetes opilio
ACCCGAGGCCTCAAAGTATCAACCCTTCTTTGTGTATTGGGTAGCTTAACCCCTCGAGACCCAGAACGTAATTTCCATCGTAATTTGGGTACCATTAGAGAATTTTTAGTGACTATAAGCAATATTTTATAGATATGACCTGCTTAGTAGCCTTGTCCACTAACTAATTTGGTATACAGTATATCCTCTCGTATTCGGACCCTCATTGTTCGGACCTCCTCCTCCTTTTTTTTTTTTTTTTTTTTTGTTAGGGGTCAAAATTACCTAGCTAATATATACACCCAGATTTTTTTTTTTTTTTTATATATTTTTTTAGGGGGCGAAATTTCCTAGCTAATATAGCTATACACCTAGATTTTTTTTTTTTTTTTACATATCCCCCCCATTATTCGGATCCTTGCATTACTCGGACCACTCCTTGGCCCAATTAGTCTGAATATGAGAGGTTTTACTGTACCTCATTCTTGTCTTTCATCATTGTCTCATTTGTCCTCATCATTTGTGTTTCAGGCTGAGATCGAAGGTTGTGATCGGAGGCGCCTCGCTGGACAGTCGTTTCCGCCATTCTCAAAAACTGGAGGAACTCAGGAACATTCAAGAACAAATCAGTCACGAACGCGCCCAGTGGACCAAGGAAAGGGACGCCCAGGAAAAATGGATCTCCGAGAAGAAAATTGAAATACAGAAGAAACAAGTAAGTTCCTGTCATTAGAATAGGTAGTTGGCTTTTATTTGATACCATGGTACAGTACATCATATTAACCCCTTGAGGCCTAGAACGTCATTTCCATTGTAATTTGGCCACTATTAGACTATTTTTAATGAATATAAGCAATATTTGATAGATATGACCTGTTTAATATCCTTGTCCACTAACTAATTAAGTAACCTATCGTAATTTTATGCCTAACAACATTCAATTTTATATAGCAAGGGAAATATCTGGGCGTGAAGGGGTTAAACCAATGTTCATTTTGCTCACACACTGTCTTTCCAGGAGCAACTGCGCTGTGAGGAACAAGACATTCAGCAGCAGCGGGAGACTCTGTACAGGAAGCTTGAGGCGCTGAAGGCTCAGGGCATCATCCTGAGTCCCACCCTCACCGTGCTCACCACCGCGCCCCCCGCCCAGCTGATGCACGAGGAACAGCAGCCAGGTGGGTCCCAGGGTCACAGGCACTCAGCTCTTTCTCTACAAATATGAGCGCCATTATGTGTTGAGTGGCTGATGGGCATGTGAGATGACAACACCTTCAGAGAGAGAGAGAGAGAGAGAGGAGAGGGGGGGGACTGGTGTGCATGGACTGCTAATGAACACTTCAGCTGTTGTCACCCCTTGAGGGATCTCTTATGCCACGGCCACACGCTCCACCACTGCCCGCTGAGCGTATCTCTCCCGCTGTTTAGCAGTGTTGCCAGGTGCAGCAGTGCCCGGCAGCTGCACACCATGGCAGGCCTTGCCCTCACCGCTGTGTGTCCACACAGCTGAGCTGCTGGTTTCACTGGTTGGCGGGCAGTGGGCAGTAACCGTGGGTTCTGAGCGGGCTGTTAGTAGTGCGGTGCGGTCGCCGTGGTGCGCGCCATCATTCAGAAGAAGACTGCACTCTATGCAATCATAATTGGTACATGAAAAAGAAACTGAAGAGATCACTGAGAAGTGTTATGGTGGAGGGAGTGGTTGCAAAAACGAGGTGTTTAGGATAGTTCTGTGACTGTCTTGCGTGAACTGCAGGATGAAAAGGAGATTCTCTTTGTCAATTTCTTTATATCAATTTTCTCAATCTCTTTATCAAAGGCAGTGTCGTCGCTCCATACCGACGTCAACACTGCGGCCACTGCCCACGCCCTGTAGGAGTTGCAGGCACGGGGAATTTGATGCTCTGCCCGCTAAATGTCCTCGCTGCCGGGCAAAGACCTCGTGTCCGCCGGGCAGTGCTCGACCGTGTGGCGTGGCAAAACGTATGCATTGGAAGGTGATTTGGTAATAATGTTTGCCTGTCGGGCACTGCCGCTGGTGTGGCCGTGGCATTGTGAACAGGCGTCAGTGTACTAGAGTGTTTGTGGTGATGCCATGGTGTCCTATTACATCAAGGGTATGATGTCCTAGCTATTCCTTGACCACTTTAGCTATTATCACTTCTCTGTATGACACTAGGGCTGGGGATCCTGCAGCTCCCCCTTTCCAAGTGCTGAGGAGTCATGGGTGTGGTGCTAAGGACTGGCAGACTTGTTAGATGAGTGGCCGCTGGGACTAAGCAGAACTCAGAGGTGCTTGTGTGAGTAAACCAGGTTGGGGATCCTTGCCTTGCCAAGCTGGCGTGACAGTTGTGCTTGAGGACTGGGCTGGACCTGTGTACCCCCCCTAGTGTTCCCCCGTGCCTGGCCGTCTGAGCACCGCTGGGCTAACTAGTAGTTGGCACTCTCAATGGCACCCTCAATAATGACTCCACCTGCACCTTAGTCGTTCCGGGCCGGGATCAAAACAGCCGTGCTTTGAACCACTGGCTGGTCTTGTAATAATGGGCTGGCTAATGGTGATGCATAGCTCTCTAAGCAGCCAGCCATTAACCATAACTTCCACCTCTCTTACTGTGCATACCTAAATTCTTACTGTCATCTGGGCTTGCCGGTCGTCAAAGCACCATTCAGGCTGTTACGGCGGCAGGCATATCTGCAGGCATGTGACCGCTGCAGAGATAGCTATCAGCATGCTACAGGTTGAAGTTCCCAAACTCGGCAACCTCGGGACCAGCGCCGAGCCGAGTAATGGAATTTTCCGACTTTTAGAACGTAGATATATTAAGGGGAAAAAAAGCATGAAAAAAATCACAGAATAGAAGTACACAAAATAACAGTGTACACAACTCTACAGTCACAACACCACTGAACAATAACAACAAAGAAATCGGCGGGAGAAACCAAGCGGCCTAGTGTGGTGGCACCCAGCGGCCGACCCGGCAACTACGCGCCGGGTTTTGGGTGTTCTGCCGTGTTTTGGAAAATCCGGAACCATAGCCGAGTTTTAGGTGTTGCCGAGTCTTGGGATGCCGAGTTTGGGAACTTCAACCTGTACCTCAACAAATGTACCATCTACAATGTTACTCTATCCATACTTAATTGTATCATTGTGTGATTTATGTTCTATAAAAATTGCTCCTCCAGTCAGCATGTTACACTGCTGTAAACATTGGCTAGTATCTTCAAGACTTAAAATGCCACAACCATTGTCTGAAGTGACTCACAGGAACTACCACGTATAGGTCTCACGGCCTCTTGTAGCTTCCTTATTTTCTTATGTTCTTCTTATGTTCTTATGACTCACAAAGGCGCCAGTGGATGTTTTACTGAGTCACAACCAACGTGCTCTCTCTCGTCAGTGCGGGACTCATGCTATGCCGAGGGAGAAAATCTGGTCTAAACTTTGATCTTAACCCTTCACGCCCAGATCTTTCCTTTGCTATAAAAAATTGTCTGTTGTCAGCCATAAAATTACGAAAAGTAGCTGAATATACCAAATTAGCTGGTGGACAAGGATACTAAACAGGTCATAGCTATAAAATATTGCTTATAGTCACTAAAAATTGTCTAATGGTACCCAAATTACAATGGAAATTACGTTCTGGGTCTCGAGGGGTTAAAGAAAATTCGGAACAGAAATCGGGTGTCTTCCAGAGTTTGGTTTATCCACTCTAGACTTTCAACTGTTGTGTTATCTTTCAAATAACAATAATTATTCTCACAGTATTTTGAACCCCTTGAGACCCAGAACGTAATTTCCATTGTAATTTGGGTACCATTAGATGATTTTTTGTGACTATCAGCAATATTTTATAGATATGGCCTGTTTAGTAGCCTTGTCCACTAACTAATTTGGTATACAGTAAAACCTCTCGTATTCGGACCCTCATTGTTCGGACTTTGACATTATTCGGACCTCCTCTTTTTTTTCTTTTTTTTAGGGGTCGAAATTACCTAGCTATATACACCTATTTTTTTTTATTTTTTTATTTATTTTTTAGGGGGCGAAATTTCCTAGCTATATTCCTACCTAGAATTTTTTTTTTTTTTTTAATACATATCCCCCCCCATTATTCGGATCCTTGCATTACTCGGACCACTCCTTGGCCCAATTAGTCCGAATATGAGAGGTTTTACTGTATTTAGTTACTTTTCGTAATGATATGGCTCGACAACATACAATTTTTTATAGCAAATGAAAGATCTGGGCGCGAAGGGGTTAAGAAAATAAAGTCCTCATAATCTGTGGTGACCTGACCTGACCTACACACATCCTACGCCTGGATTGCCTCTAAACATATGCATCTCATCATGCATACATCCTAATATCCTGCCCCCATCTCACTCCTGCCCGTTCCAGTTCCTTCCCTCATTTGTCCTCCCTTTCCCGACCTCCCTGTCTTGCGGACATTCTCCCGGAATCCCCCTCCTTCTCCCTGGAAAATTTAACCTCCTTCCTCCAACAAATCCACATCCTACATCTGATCTAACCATCCTGCTGTAACATTCCGTTCTTTCCCCTTCCCTCATCGTTTCACTATTATTCTTTAACCCTGACCCTTTATATGCTTTGCCATAGTGCCATATGACCTCTGATGGCTGGCACATTCACCTTTATAGGCATTAAATCAATCAATCATCATGCATACAAATCTCTATTAAATGTTATAGCACATATGCTTGGATTGCTTCTGGACACTTGTATATTACTATTGTACATACTTTTAATAGTGTGTACATACATTGTTGGCAGTGAAGGGGGGATGTAGGTAGTGTTAAGTAACAGGAACTACCACGTGTAGGTCTCCCGGCCTCTTGTAGCTTCCTTATTTTCTTATGTTCTTATGTTATGTTCATTCCTGCCTCTAGCTTTGAAACATTGTCCTAATGCTTAAAGCTGTCCGAAACAATAATTATCCTTCAGTGATATTCAGCCGTCTCAAACTAGTACGTAATCATACATTTTTGTCTGACCCAAAACATCCTCGCCATAAGCTCATGCAAGAGTTCCACGAGTGACGACCACACTCGGGTCACATTTGAAGTGGCACTCGGGTCCATACAAACATGCTGTTCCTTAGTGTGCACAATGTCTGCGAAAATCAAATTGCAAAATGAGACTTGCTATTATGAAAACGAGACAGCAGACTGTGAGACTCAGGACCGAGCCACATGCTGCACTGGCCATCCTAGGACACATATGGCAACACGCAGCAGTCTTGTTCTGTGCTGCAAACACGTGCTGCATACTTTTCAGACATTGGTCCTTATGGCTCGGTAGTCTGGTGTAGCACTGATGATGGGAACACGAATGAGAGTCAGTAGGCGGAGAGGCGTGAGGGCTCAAAGTCTGGGTCCATTGAATCACTGCTGTGCTGTACATACACGTGTTCATGTATAGCAATGAAGAGCATGAGGAGTGTAAACAAACACTCTGATCCACAACCTGATGGATTCTAGGACATAAAATTTGCAGCATGTCTAAATTAATACCTCAAACTTTAAACAAATCAAGTTTATACTAATGTTGATTATTATTGTCATTGTATTGAAGGTTCATTACAATCACTCCAGAATGTATGCCATGTTTCCTTCCCCTTCCAGGCGCCGCCAGCGGGCTGGGGATGGATGGCGGGCCACCTCAGGGATCCCCTCACAGCTCGCCCACCACCACGGCAGCCCCATCGCGGCCCCGCACAGACCACAAACACCGCAACTCCTCGGCTTCCCTCTCAAGTCTCATTAAGCGAGACTCTAACCAGTCCTTACCACGCACCTCATATCCGCAGCTAATCAGCAAAGGGATCCATACCCTCAGTCAAGCAGCAGCTGCCCATGAAGCTGGCCAACTAGGCAGCAGCAGCAGCACGGGGTCCTCATCCAGCAGTGCAGGAGCCTCTCTATCGTCTCCCAGCCAGGACCAGCAGCGCCACATCAGCTCACCGGCCGGCAGTAGCGGCGGTGGTGTGATGCAGATGTTGCCGCTAAAGCTCAGCCAGGGACTCGGAGACAACAAAGGTTCCCGCATGTCGGTAGGTTATCAACGACTAGCGTCCCCGCCGCCCTCCCTGCAGGAACCGGGCCTGGGACACTCCCACCAGCGCACGGGCTCGTCCCCGGCAACGCTACAGAATGGGTCGCCGGCCACTAGTCCCGGGCCGTTCCCTGCCGCCGCCGCCGCCGCCGCCCATGGAGCTCACGCCACCCGTACTCACACGTACCCTAAGCTTCCGAGCAAACCTTCCATGCCCCTCACCCCGGCAGAGTCAGCCCCCAGGGAAGGGCAGGAGGGGGCGGGCGTGGGTTCCAGTGCACGGCCAGGCCAGCGCATTAAAGACCCGGACACCAACCAGGACATCATATTCTGCTAAGAGCTGCAACTGAATTAGCTTTTCTAGATTTCTTAGTGGCAGAAGTACATCAATTTGCCGAACCTTTTTCTGAGCAGGATTGTTGTACTTCTGTCAGCCGTATAGAGTGTGTGTCCTTGTGATAACAGCATTCCTTCCTTTATACACACCTCCACTGTTACATGATCCTAACTGTTTATTCTAGTGTTGAGTGTGCATCGTATGGTGTAGATATGGGCCTTGTACATAACACTCTCATCTCTGCACACTGTCTGCTGGCTACTGGTACACACACTGGCGGGAGCTCGTACCCTGGTGTGATAGGTACACCCTCAAATAATATCTATTAGCAAATATTACTTAGCATATGTGCAAGGTTGTTGGGTCAGTATTCATATTAAGAAGTTATAGTAAGTTTTTATAAATATAGTAGCGAATAAGTGAGAGTTTTGTGATGCTTGAGAATGAAATAATGGCTGACGGTTATGAATGGTTATTTTTACAGACGTGTGAGTGTTTGCGTGAGTGCACATTCCTGTGGCCTTTACTGCCCTTTGCGTCGGGAAGGGAGCAGCCTCAAGGGGAGAGAGGCTGCTGCCTTCTAACGTGCATTCGTGTACGGGCTGTCTCTAGTAGTGTGGATACAGCTAACTTGTTAATAATCCATGTTCTATCTATCTCTAGAAACATATGTTATAGATTTTTTATTTATAACATTACTCAACATGAAATTCCAGATAGCCAGGATAGCAGTGTGCTCTCATTCCAAAGAACTCTAATAACTTTCTATGTTCTAGTTGCTGTATGTTAGCCCAGATGGAATATAGGGTACCTTATATAATGTATATCTAGATTTCATGTTTTCCTAAAGCTCAATGTTATTTCAGCTAAAGGTTCCAGTGAATAGGTCTGGCAGATACAGCTGAAATATGTGTATAGTTAATGTAAAGATTTGTTGAGGAAGGGGCAACTACATCATGTGCTGAGTGTGTAGGTAGATGTACAGTGTCATTTATTACAGCACAAACATCAACATTCCTAGGGGTTATTTTTGTGTGTGTTTGAAATAAAATAACTTTGATAATATGTACAGATGTTTGAAGTTTCTGCAGTGAATATATATATATATAAGACTAAGAATATAATAACAGTTTCCAATCACTTACTGCTTCTTCATCTTGGGTCACGAAATCCTTGGCTAGGGAATTGTGTTGAGAGAAGCTGGAAATATACAAGACGTAACCCTATTTATAACCTTGCAAATTATAAGAACATAAGAAAATCAGGAAGCTACAAGAGGCCGCGAGACCTACACGTGGTAGTTCCTGTTGTTATGGTCACGCATTTTTGTTTCCTTTGTTTAGACAGCTGGTGAAATGCTGCTTCATTTGTTTAGACAGCTGGTGAAATGCTGCTTCATTTGTTTAGACAGCTGGTGAAATGCTGCTTAAGTTTCATGATCTATTTTGATATAATTGCTGATGGATAAAAGATACTCTAATCATAATATAAGCTACAAAAAGATACTCGAGATCTTTTAGAAGCTACAAAAAGATACTTGAGATCTTTTAGAAGCTACAAAAAGATACTCTAGATCTTTTAGAAGCTACTGAAAGATACTCTATATCTTTTAGAAGCTACAAAAAGACTCTCTAGATCTTTTAGAAGCTACAAAAAGATACTCTAGATCTTTTAGAAGCTACAAAAAGATACTCTAGATCTTTTAGAAGCTACAAAAAGATACTCTAGATCTTTTAGAAGCTACAAAAAGATACTCTAGATCTTTTAGAAGCTACAAAAAGACACTCTAGATCTTTTAGAAGCTACAAAAGGATACTCTAGATCTTTTAGAAGCTACAAAAAGATACTCTAGATCTTTTAGAAGCTACAAAAGGATACTCTAGATCTTTTAGAAGCTACAAAAATCTTCATGTCTAGTCTTTATATTGACAGATCTAGATTCTTCCTATAGACTCTAAATTAACCTCTTGAGACCCAGAACGTCATTTCCATTGTAATTTGGCCACCACTAGACAATTTTTAGTGAATATAAGCAATATTTTATAGATATAACCTGTTTAGTATTCTTGTCCACTAACTAATTTGGTATATTCAGTTACTTTTTATAATTTTATGGCTAACAATATAGTACACTTTTTTATAGCCAAGGAAAGATCTGGGCGCGAAGGGGTTAAGAAGACTTGTGTTGCATGTAGTCGATCAGTAACTCTTCCATCAGGATCATATATAGTGAAGTAGTCTCATTTTGTACATCAGTGAATTCGATGCAGATTTCTTTGATTGACCGATTAGGTTTTGATGTGAATTATATAGACGTTTTACATTCTCAAAAAATTATCTGCATCCGTTAATTTGTTCTTATAATTTGTGTACCCATAATAACCATTCAATGCAATACCCAGTAACTCTATTGCATTCATGTCTTAGGCTCAAAGGACGCATATCTTTATCAAACGTGTTCAAAACTTGTCCCAAATGGTCACGTTTTGTCACCAGGAAGTCGAGATACATTTGAAAAGATAAATGAAGTCATGTAATAATAGATCTCTCAACACACCTGACGCCTAACAAGGATGCTAATGACCTAGTTAACTACATAGAACATTCCATAATTTGCTAATGCTTCAGGAATGTCACACTAGAGACCACCACTATTCTGTCCACTAGACTAGCGACCTTAGTTCAGGGGGACTTCACGGATCTCTATTTTTCCTTGAACATAGCTTCTAGCCTCATCCCCCTCTGTGACCTCAAGTTGCTGTTTTCCTGTTGAATCATCACTAGACGGAGCCTTCTTCAGTCCTATATCTCACCAGGTGCTTCTACAGTCAATGGGAAAATGTGGCAACTTTCATGGCCTAGAGGGGACTGTCATTAGCTCAGCGTGTATGCACTATGCTCTAGTGTGTCATTTTTGAGTATGTGTTTGTATCAACTACTACTAGGTACCAATGCAGTCTGGAGTCCATGTAGCAGCATGTGATATAAAGTAGCCGTGGATGCGACAGTCAGTCGTGTGGAGCAAGACGGTGACCATTGTATCAAGCTTTTGCTCTTATACAAAAGCATTTTAATACATTATTTTGTGAATAGAAGTCCAAGGAATAAACTGTTTATCGTTATGAATTCTTTTTCCTGATCACATGAAATCTATGGAATGCAGATAATGAAACCATGCTTATAGTCTACTTTTTGTATTATGGTCAAAATGCAGTCAGGAAGCCACGCCCCCTGCCTCACGCCCCCTGCCTCCCCTTCTATTCTACGGGGCAGCTGATTGGTGCATTCCTCGTATCATCACTACCCATCACAATATCTTCACTACTTAACAGCGGCGTGACCACTGGACAGAGCAATCTTCACTACAGAGGGATTTTTTTATTTTGGTCACCCTCTGTAGTGAAGATTGCTCTGTGCAGTGGTCACGCTGCTGTTAAGTAGTGAAGATATTGTGATGGGTAGTGATGATACGAGGAATGCACCAATCAGCTGCCCCGTAGAATAGAAGGGGAGGCAGGGGGCGTGGCTTCCTGACTGCATTTTGACCATAATAAAAAAATAGACTATAGGTAGGTATAAGTGATGGACCGAATATCGCATTCACATTTGCA
>JACEEZ010007521.1:165000-180000 GCA_016584305.1 Chionoecetes opilio
ACAACGGATTTAAAATAAGCAGGAAACGGTTTGTAACGAACGAAGCAAAGTACTTCTTCACAAGCCGTGTTGTAAACGTATGGAATGGGCTGCCCTCAGACGTAGTAAACTCAAATACAATAGAATCATTTAAAAATCGCCTCGATAAATATTTCATATCAAATCCCGGTTGTCACTGTTTATCTCGGAATAATAAATTTATCTCGCGGGCCTCTGATACTACTCTCATTGCGTAAAATGATTGCGAGTCGCGTCTACCCCAACCCCTCCCACACGTCTCAGACAGCCCCGAGTAAACGGTCACTACTACAACTTTTGACCTGTGACGGGCTGTGGTTCAGTAAGGGCCCTGTCAGTTAGTGACCACCATCGGGATTTATATACCAGGGGTCACTGCTGCAGGGGGCATTGAAGTGCACGGCGTCCTACTTGGAAAGTGCACTACCGCAGTGGATTGTACGGAGCTGGGGCCTGATTGACTGCTGCCTCCCAAGAAAGCGCCAGGCAAGGCTGCCGCACCACCCTTGAACTTCCACACTGAGCCTACACCAACACTACATTAGACCTCATAACACACACAGATAGCCCGAGTTAACGGTTACCACTACTACTCTCGACCTGTGACGGGTTGTGGACCAGTAAGGGCCCTGTCAGTTAGTGACCACCATCGGGATTTAAGGTACCAGGGGTCACTGCTGCAGGAGGCATTGAAGTGTACGGCGTCCTACATGGAAAGTACACAATCCGCAGTGGATTGAACGGAGCTGGGGCCTGATTGACTGCTGCCTCCCAAGAAAGCGCCAGGCAAGGCTGCCGCACCACCCTTGAACCTCCACACTGTGTTCACACCATTACAAAACACGCATAACATGACCAATCTATCAAGCACTAAACCTACCCCCACAAACTAGTAGTAGTTAGCCATAGATTACAGCTTTCAACTTTCCTCACAAATTCCATGCAGTTTTTCTATACTGCATGGTATCACTTCATTTCCGGCCAGCTTCGGCTGGAGGGATGGGTGGGTGGGGAGGAGCCTTCTACTTTCCTATCCTTTCTCTCTTATCATCTAGTTAGTGTAGTGCAGTTAAAGCAAACAGCCTTGCAAGGACCTATCGGTCTGTTGCTGTTTGTGTTTCCTTTGTAATCCTTTGTAATCCTCTCAACCAGAGTAACAGAGACATGTGCCTGATACATGGATATGTTACTCTGGCCTCAGCCTCAGCCTCACGAGTGCCAGGGCACTGGCCGCCCAGGCTATATGATAGGCGACAACCCCTTCCCCTGTCAATAATTGTTGTTGGGAACCCCCCAGTGTGAGGGTGGAGGCAGCGAGCAGGGTGTGGAGGAAGGAGTCCGCGCTGACCCTTCAGTTTGGAGGTAACACCTTGAGTGACGGCCTGGATTGCACTGCTGCTGTAGTGACAACCCTCAGCAAGGCAGTGATGATCGCCTGCAGGAAGATCAAGTGGATGAGTGTGGAGGGCGGCGGTGGTCCAGGTCCTGCTGCTCCTGGAGCTCTGGGGGCTGACGTCCATGGCCACGCTGGTGCACACTTACCTCTCCACGTCAGAGAGACGTAGAGAGGTAAGGGCACCACAGCGAGGCAAGGGCACCCGCCTGTGCCCTGAAGGGGGCGGGGGTTGCGGGGGGCCGGGGCGGTGCTTGTCGTGCTGGTGCCCACACCTCTTGGAGGAGGTGGTGTTGTGGTGGCTGGACTGCCTCGTCACCTGGGGCGACGACCTCCATCACCACGTCCTCGGCGTCCTCTCTCAGACGCAGCTCAGGCGCCCAGCCCTTCGGGCGACGCCTTCCTGCTGCAGTGCGGCGTCACGCCCTCCAGCTACTGAGTAGCGTAGGGCGTGGCGGGGGCGTGCCTGGTGGCCAGGCTCTGGCCGTGCCCATTGGGAGCGCGACTACCAGGAGGACAACGAGGCCGTGAACCACGACGAGGAGGACGTGGAAGAGCTTCCTCCTTTCCTGCAGGACGTGGAGCGAGCGTTCCGTCCCGCAGGTTTCAGGCGCACCACCATATTCTACACCGTGGAGGTGGAGGAGCCAGGGATGGACCGACTATATGTATATGACCGCGATGCCTTGACGTGACGAGCCCATTACTGCGAGGTCGATCACACCGCCGAGGCCAAAACCGAGGCCGCGGTGAGGCAAAGAGCTGCCCGTCACCCTGGGCGCCACACTCACCTCCCGGCGAGCGAATCCCTTCAGCCTTGAGGCGAGACGTGAAGAGGCCGCCGCCACACGAGAGACAAAGACCACGTGTCCTGGAGCAGCGGGAGGTGGAGGTCGTGAGCCGCGGGGCGTGGGAGAAGGTAGCCTCGGGACCCGGGTGGCTGTTTCCAAATTGTGGCAGGATTATATCCCCGGGGAAGATTAGAGCCAATCAGAGGGCGAGGTGAGGCAGGCTAAGTATTATTTCATCATGACTTCATCACTTACAATGTAAATACTATACCCTAAAACTAGAGAGAGAGAGAGAGAGAGAGAGAGAGAGAGAGAGAGAGAGAGAGAGAGAGAGAGAGAGAGAGAGAGAGAGAGAGAGAGAGAGAGAGAGAGAGAGAGAGAGAGAGAGAGAGAGAGAGAGCAGACAGACAGATAGACTGAAAGACGCCAATTGAAGGAAAATGGAATTGATAGACACATTACTCTTTCTCTCTCTCTATCTCTCACTGATTTTAGGGTATAAAAGAGAGAGAGAGAGAGAGAGAGCGAGAACGAGAGCAAGAGAGAAGAGAGAGAGAGAGAGAGAGAGAGAGAGAGAGAGAGAGAGAGACTAAGTGGGAGATAGAATAAGTCAGCAATGTTCTGACCTTTACTTTTTCTTTCACTTCCTTATTTCTTCTTGCTTGCATTATTTTTTTTCTTCCTTCCTTACTTTTGGTCCTTAAATTTTCCTTACTTTTCGTCGCAAGACAGACAGACAGACACACCCAAAACAGGTACTCAGTGAAGGCTTACATACAAGTAGATATTTCCTGAAGCCTCATTCTGCTTGAACTTGCGTTTTTTCATGAAAAGACGATTTTTAAAGATTGAGTTTTCAAGTATTCAATTGTTTTGCCAATATTTTCACCAATTGCAGACAAATAAAATGATAAACTACATTTTTTATTAAGAACTGTTTCAGTTGTTGTATTGAAGGGTAATTCTGATATGTCCCGAAAAAGTACAGGGAATTTACGGTAAATGATAGATCATTCAGGCTGAAAGTGCTGAGGATGTGACAGCCCGAGAGACAGGCTTGAGCGTGAGCTTATTAGAAAACTCCCCATAGAGGAGGCTGGATAATTTCATGGATGGGGATGAAAGGTGGATGTAGGTAGTGTTAAGTAACAGGAACTACCACGTGTAAGTCTCACGGCCTCTTGTAGCTTCCTTATGTTCTTATGAGGCGCACAATCGTCCTGAAGGAGACAGAAACAATTTTGTAAGATAAAATATTTAATGTTCACAATCTGTGCCACGAGGTGCAAGGTTTCACATAGTACCTTCACGAGGCTATTCTGAGACGCTGTAATCTCGAGGCGTCGGAGAAACACGTATAAGGAAGACATAGAAGCCGTATCTGGCTGTGTCCCTTTAAACATGTGGTAAATTTACATGGTATGCGAGGACAGAGCGCCACCCTGCTCTCCTTACTTTTAAAAGGATATTCTCTCTCTCTCTCTCTCTCTCTCTCTCTCTCTCTCTCTCTCTCTCTCTCTCTCTCTCTCTCTCTCTCTCTCTCTCTCTCTCTCTCACACACACAAGTTGTAGAAAGGTAGCCTGGTTTCTCTTTACATTTAATAACTCCATTAACTCTCAGGGTAACGACCGCTTGATTTATAAAGGAATCACAATAACAGTCTGTATCACGCAATACCACGCAGTATATATAGGTATAAGGCATTCTTTACAGTAACTCTAGGGTATAAAAATAGTCGTGTACAGCACATATAATCCTTCTTGTGCTGGGGGTCGACGAAAGGCGAGGTTGGGATGGAGAGGAGAAATTGACTTGATAATTGAGGAGAAATTGACTTGATAATTGAGGAGAAATTGACTTGATAATTGAGGAGAAATTGAGAAAATGATTACCAGCACACCAAATGTCAAAAATAGTGACTGATTTTGTGGTTACTTACTCGTATTTTAGCGAGTCAAAATTTATACAGGACATTTTTTTCATTAGAAGATTATCAGCACAAAAAATTCAAAAATAGGGTGCATGATTTTGTGGCGATCGTATTTTAGTGAGTCCAAATGAATGGTGTCATCCATAACTAAGCAACTATTTATGTAACTTATGTATGTCCCGAGATGGCGACACGTGACTTGACAAATTATACTCAACATTCGACATATTCTTCATTTTACCAAGCACCTATGAAAAAAATATTTGAACCCTCTCCTACTTTAGCCCCGCCCCACCCCATCAGCCCCTAGCTAGGAGGACGCTGCCATCTTGAGTTTGGACATCATGAGCAGTTGTAGATAGGCGCTTTGTAGGGGTCGGTGACGAGCCAGCAGGAGCAGCGCGTCCTCCAAGCTGAACCACCGTCTGCGCCGACCTGTAGGGGAGAACAGTTACTGATCAGACCAAAGAGAGAGAGAGAGAGAAGAGAGAGAGAGAAGAGAGAGAGAGAGAGAGAGAGAGAGAGAGGAGAGAGAGAGAGAGAGAGAGAGGAATGCGGAAGGAAGTAGAGCAGAAGGGAAATCTATGGAGGGATGTATATGAGAGAGAGAGAGAGAGCGAGAGCGAGAGAGAGAGAATAAAATAGTGCAATAAAAAAAAAAAAAAAAAAAAAAAAAAAAAAAAAAAAAAAAAATAAAAAAAAAAAATAATAAAATAAAATAAATAAATAAATAAAATAAATAAATAAATAAATAAGAGAAAAACGAAGGAGCAACATTGAAAGAATATAAAAATGGATTGGATTCGTATTGCTCCTGTGAATTTTTTTTTTTTTTTTTATTGCTTTAAAGGGAAAGGAAAAAAATAAACTAAGGGTAAAAAATAGGACGGAAAGGGAAGGAGGAAGGAAAGAGTTTACAAAGGTGATATTTTTGTCCGTTTTCTGAAGTAGTAACTCTTCAATATTATGTTCTCTTGTTCTTTCTTTTTCCAGGCAATTGCTGTGACTCATCGACTCCATTACATCACTGAGTCTATACCACACGCTAAGGTATGTGTGTGTGTGTGTGTGTGTGTGTGTGGGTGTGGGTGGTGTGTGTGTGTGTGTGTGTGTGTGTGGTGTGTGTGTGTGTGTGTGTGTGTGTGTGTGTGTGTGTGTTTCAGGCAATTGCTGTGTCTTATCGACTAAATTATATCACTGAGTCTATACCACACGCTAAGGTATGTGTGTGTGTGTGTGGGGGGTGGTGTGGGTGTGTGGGTGTGTGTGGGTGTGTGTGTGTGTGTGTGTGTTGTTTCAGGCAATTGCTGTGTCTTATCGACTAAATTATATCACTGAGTCTATACCACACGCTAAGGTATGTGTGTGTGTGTGGGTGTGGGTGTGTGTGTGTGTGTGGTGTGTGTGTGTGTGTGTGTGTGTGTGTGTTTCAGGCAATTGCTGTGTCTTATCGACTCCATTACATCACTGAGTCTATACCACACGCTAAGGTATGTGTGTGTGTGTGTGTGGGTGTGTGTGTGTGTGTGGTGTGTGTGTGTGTGTGTGTGTGTGTGTGTGTGTGTTTCAGGCAATTGCTGTGTCTTATCGACTAAATTATATCACTGAGTCTATACCACAAGCTAAGGTATGTGTGTGTGTGTGTGTGGGTGTGGGTGTGGGTGTGGGTGGGTGTGGGTGGGGGTGGGGGTGGGGGTGGGGGTGGGGGTGGGGGTGGGGGTGGGTGTGGGTGGGTGTGGATGTGGATGTGGGTGTGGGTGGGTGTGTGGGTGTGTGTGTGTGTGTGTATGTGTGTCAAGCATCGGGGCGCATATTCCCGTTTTCAGGAACAGTATGTCGTGTTTACTTTTGAACGTGTCAGGTTAGGTTACGTTAGGTTACGGTTCGGTTAGGTTATAGGTTAGGTTAGGTTAGGTTACGTTAGGTTAGGATTGGTTTCTGTTTCCAGACACCATAACTTTGTGTGGGAATCCCAATGAGGGTGTACCTGGAACTGTCGCCGATCGGAACTCTCGCCGCCGTCGTCGAGTGTTCTAATGCTTGATATTACAGGACCCAATATATACATTTAATCAAGTTTTACCCGTGTTTCTGCATTCAGGGATGAAATACTATCGTTAGCTTGATCAGTTAGGTGCCAATGTCCAGGTTAGGTTAATATTTCCACGTCGACGAGAGTTCTAAGTTGGTGTTTCGGCGAGAATTCCCATCGGCGACAGTTCCATAAACCAATGAGGGTATATTCGAGAAAATCCTAGCGTTAGTTTCGGAGCTACAGCCATGCGTCTTCACTCGAAAACCACCTACTGGCATAGGAGTACTATAAATATAGAGGTGGGAAATAAAATAAATGTATAATAATAAATAGAGGTGGGGAATATGCCATCGTGACCTTGAACCCTCACCAAGTCTGGCCTCGGGGAAGTCCTTGTGCTCTTTGGTGACCACGATCACGAAGACTGCCGTGCGGTGCTTCTTGGTGCCCGAGTGGTGATAGGACTGGCGAGAAACAAGGAGAGAGATCAGAAAGAGAGAACAGCCAATCAGAGCACACTAAAACGGGCACATATTTTCTTGGATCCGTCAACAACACATTACACGTCTTCTTCCTAAATACAAAGATCGTCTCACCTTCACATAAACAAACACCAAAATGCCTCCTTCCTCTTACCATCACACCTCCTAAGATCACCTTCATAACACCACATAACGATGCAGCCTTCTACTTGTCTCACCAATGTGCAGCGTCCCTGTGCATTCGGTCAGCGGTTCGAGTCCGCCTAGTTCATGCTGACGTGGCGGCGCTTTGTATAGTCAATAACCTTGCAGTTGGTACTTGCAAAGTGTCTAGATAGGATGAAAATCTTATCTTATCTTACTTGTCTCACCTGCCCAAGTCATGTTTTTGCCCCATGTCCTCGCCCTCATGGCACGCAGAGTTTTAAGCCTCTGTGTCTTTCTCTAAGTCTAATATTATCTTCTCTCCCCCCCCCTATTACTTGCCCCCTATCCCATCTTCCAGTCTATATCTTTTCTATATTATTCTAGTCTAGGTGGTGGTAGGACTGGCGGGAAACAAGGCGAGAGATAAATAAGGGAACATACAAGTTGACGTTGACCTTATCCTTACTCCTTGTCCTGACCCGTCTACCCGTTGATGACCCTGTCCTTATAAAACCTTCTAAAACCAGGGCTTTCCTTATAGGGGAGAGCGGGGCAGGTTGCATCGAGGGTAGGTTGCATCATTGCCTCTAACTCCCATGTCATCACACGTACATCGTCTTAATACTACTACTACTACTATACTACTACTACTACTACTACTACTACTATAAACTACTACTACTACTACAACTACAACAATAATAATAATAAAAAAGTTAATGCGAGTTAGAGGCAATGATGCAACCTACCCTCGATGCAACCTGCCCCGCTCGTCCCTACCTAACCTCTCTGGGTACTTAATACATATCCATAGATAGCCACAGATATAATTAGGGGCGATAAGGGATAGGGCTAATAAGGCGATAAATATATTAGGGGTATAAGGAAGCATATAAGACCCACGCATTGACACCCCATTGCAACTTAAACCCCCTAAAACCCCTTCCTTATAACCTCTCTGGGTACTTACAAGACCACCCATTGACACCCCATTGCATCTAAAACCCCTTTCTCATAGCTAACCTCTCTGGGTACTTAATTCATACTGATAACAATCTTCCGTTTTCCTCTTTCACGCCCCACTAAACTGCCTTTTGAGGCCTCCCCCTTCCCCTTCCTATAACTCCCCCCTTCTCCATCCCCTCTTCCCTTCCTATAACTCCCCTCTCTCCCCTCTCTCCTCCTCTCTCTCTCTCTCTCTCTCTCTCTCTCCTCTCTCTCTCTCTCGACTCACCTCAAACAGTCCCAGGAATCGCTCCACCACGCCCTGCACGCCCGCCTCCTCCCAGGCCTCGCGTTGGGCGGCCCCCATGGCCTCCTCCCCGCCCTCGAGGCCCCCGCCAGGCACCAGCCACGCGCAGGGGTCCTTCTTACTTGTCACCAGCAGCACCTGGAAACATAGGGACACTGTTACTTCACCTCACCAAGAAGTATGCCTCCCCGCACACACACTAAGAAAAAAGGGTGCAAAGTTGCCCCTTTTTTTTAGTGAGCACCAAGTATATTTTTTTCTTATATTGTCTAGTTTTGGCCGTTAAGCAGAGTATTTAAGATCACAAAATGTCTCATCTAGCTACTCGTCTATAATGTTCATCCTAATAATAATGATAATAATGGTAATGGCAATAGCAAAAAAAAATAATATTAAGATTTCAGTGAAGCAAAATCTTACGTACGCAAGACTCCAGTTCAGGCCTTAAGTTACTACTGAGGCTTATAGACTGACATACCGGCCTTGTACAACACGTTAAATGTTTATTCCGGCATGCATGTTTACCTGCCTGCCTGCCTGCCTGCTTGGGGTGGTACGTAAGACGGCCGATGAAGTTACTACTGAGGACTGGCATACCGGCCTTGTACAACACGTTAAATGTTTATTCCGGCATGCATGTTTACCTGCCTGCCTGCCTGCCTGCCTGCCTGCTTGGGGTGGTACGTACGACAGCCGATGAAGTTAAATCAATGATCCACTTTAGCGAGAGAGAGGTCGTGTGAGGGAGGGAGGGAGGGGGCAATTTATCGATGGCACTTAGCGGAAGTAGTGGTGAGGATCGAATTGGAGATCGTTAGTGAGTCTTGATGATATTATATCTTTCGTGTATACATAGTGAATACTAATGCCTTTTACATAGGAGTCTTGTTCTCTCTCTCTCTCTCTCTCTCTCTCTCTCTCTCTCTCTCTCTCTCTCTCTCTCTCTCTCTCTCTCTCTTCTCTCTCTCTCTCTCTCTCTCTCTCTCTCTCTCTCTCTCTCTTCATCGAGTCACACGCTTACACACAGTATAAGTAATAGTAATAGTAGTAGTAGTAGTAGTAGTAGTAGTAGTAGTAGTAGTAGTAGTATAGTAGTAGTAGTAGTAGTATAGTAGTAGTAGTAGTATAGTAGTAGTAGTAGTAGTAGTAGTAGTAGTAGTAGTAGTAGTAGTAGTAGTAGTAGTAGTAGTAGTAGTAGTAGTAGTAGTAGTAGTAGTAGTAGTAGTAGTATAGTAGTAGTTTATTGACAAAATACACAAAATACCAAATATACATGCAGACATAAATTTTGGTTGGTTCAAATAGGATCAATTGATGTCTGGCACATTCACCTTTTTTAGGCATTAAATCAATCGTATTAGATCAAGAGTCACAAATGTAAGGAGGGCAAAAATCTTAGGCTTCTAAGTACACACACACCCACCCACACACACACACACCCACCCACACACACCCACACCCACCCACACACCCACACACACACACACACACCTTACCTAGACACAGACACACTCTCAAGGCTTCCCCCACCCTCTCTACCTGCTTGTCTGGCCTCACTGTCGCCTAGCACAGCAGTCGAGACCTAAAGGTGGCTGATCGAACCCTGTATACTGGCTCGCTTTAACCCCTTCACGCCCAGATATTTCCTTTGCTTTAATAAAATTCATATGTTGCAGAGCCAAAAAATTACGAAAAATAACTGAATATACCAAATTAGCTAATGGACAAGGATACTAAACAGGTCATATCCATTAAAGTATTGCTTATAGTCACTAAACATCGTCTAATGGTACCCAAATTACAATGGAAATTACGTTCTGGGTCTCGAGGGTTAAACGCAAACGTTACTCTTGAAGACGTGACATGACCTGGGTGCTTTTGTTGATGTATTTGTGATTGCTTCCCGTCACCGCCTTATATATTGACGCCTTATATATTGACGCCTTATATATTGACGCCTTATATATTGCAGACATTGTGCGGAAGGGGGAAAAAAAAAGTGTATTTCGTTTTACATCGCCGTATCGAGATCGCCATTTGTGTCTGGTCAGGGCTGTGCCCTGCTACTGATAACATGTAACCCAGTACAACCAGCCGCATGGTCGCATCGTCGGCGACTAAACCGGCTCCCCCACTGGTTTTAGCAGTGAGGAGGGTGTGCTGGATACCCAGATGGACTAAAAATAAGACCATTTTTAAGGGCAGATGAACTCACTATTGAGTCAATGGCCATCCAGCCCCAGCTAGGGGTGACCCGGGCAGGTGGTGGTCGTTAGCCATGGCAGGCAATCCACCTCGGCCCTCAGCTGAAAACTGGGCTTGCCTGTCAGGAAGAGCATCCGGGGCGTAACACTCATGCCGCAAATTTAAATGATGAACGCCCACAATAGAATTGGAAGTGTATCATCGACCGTCTCACCTCATCAGACATTGCGGGAAAATCTGACGCTAAACAGAAAGATGTATCGAGAGCGCCATGCAAGATTAATAAGACAAAGGGCATTGGTCTTCGCATCGCCGCCTACACTCCTTAGCTTCATCCCTCCCTCCCATGTATTCTCCCACGTGCCTCAGTGTTCTCTCCCCCTCTATGACTTAACAGGCGTGGGTGGGCACAACTAGAACACAGGTGCGAGGTGGAGGTGTTGGGCTAGATCACTTATGACTCAGAGGGCTGAAGGGAAGGGTTGGAAAGAATACAGGTTTGATGGCTATTTTTCTTTAAAAGGAGGCTAGACAATTTCATGGATGGGGATGAAAGGTGGATGTAGGTAGTGTTAAGTAACAGGAACTACCACGTGTAGGTCTCGCGGCTTCTTGTAGCTTCTTTATTACCTCCGCCAACGAAGTTGGAGGGGTTATGTTTTCACCCCGATCTGTCTGTCTGTCTGTCTGTTTGTTAGTGTACAGGATTTCTCGAAAAGTTACGAATAGATTTGGACCAAACTCGGTATACCAAGTCTATTTGGTATAAGGAAGAACTGATTTGATTTTGGATGAAATCTATTGATAACTGTTGCCATGGTAACCAATTGATGGACAATTCGGGCGGACGTATGCGCTCATACTGAGTGCATATACGTATATATATATATATATTATATATAATTTTTTTTTTTTTTTTTTTAATCGAATCACAACTGTTGCCATGGCAACCAATTGATGAAATATTCGAGCGGAGGTATGCGCTCTACTGAGTGCCCCCCCCCCCAGTGTTCTTATGTTGTTATCGTTGATAGAGGTGGAAGATAGAGGATTGCATAGCATGTATTTATCCATCCACCTGCCGCATACTCTTTTATTAAACTCCTCAAATGTATAATACTTCATGCCATAGTGATGTCACCCTGTTTCCTCTTCCCCCCCTTCCCTTCCCTATTCTTCCCCTCTTCCCTCTCTCCCCTCCCTCCCTATCCCTCCCTCCCTCCCTCCCTCCCTCCCTCCCTCCCCCCTCCATTCTCCCTTCCTTTCCCTCCCATCCCTTCCCACCATCTTTCCCCTCATCATCCCTCGTCCTTCTCCTCTCCTCCACACCCTCATCTCCTCCCTATATCCCCTCCCTCTCTCTCTCCCTCCCTCACTCATCCCCCTCCCCTCCCTCCATCATCCCCCTCCCATCCTCCATCATCCCCCTCCCATCACTCCATCATCCCCCTCCCCTCCTCCCTCGTTCCTCATCTCCCGCCAAGCCAACACACCTTGAAGAGAATAATGACGTCATATATTATACTACTTTGGGAGGGTGTTCGGGGCAGAGCCAAGGTGGGGAAGGGAGTGGGGGGGACTTGACCACATGATACATGCCAACAAAGGAACTGGGGCACATCCAATCCCCTAATGGCTGACAGGTGGCTTGCCTCTGCACAACACACACACACACACACACACACACACACACCACACACACACACACACACACACACACACACACACACATTACATACGAGCGCAAGAATAGCCTTCCGGGTTAGAACATAAGAAAACTAGGGGGGGGGGGGGGGGGGGGGCACTCATAGAGCGAACCTCCGCCGATACTTCACATTATATATATATATATTATTATATAATATATATATATAATTATATATATATATATATATATATATATATATATATATATATATATGCATTATGCACTCAGTATGAGCGCATACCTCCGGCCGAATATCTCATCAATTGGTTGCCATGGCAACAGTTGTCAATAGATTTCATCCAAAATTAAATCAGTTCTTCCTTATACCAAATGGACTTGGTATACCGAGTTTGGTCCAAATCTATTCGTAATTTTTCGAGAAATCCTGTACACTAATAAACAGACAGACAGACAGACAGATCGGGGTGAAAACATAACCCCTCCAACTTCGTTGGCGGAGGTAATAAGGAAGGTTGTCGGATCATAATTCGTAAGCTTAAGTTATGTACATGTTACGTTCGGTGAACAGAGGTTAATGTATTTTGGAAGAAAGCACGACAGAGAGAGGGAGATAAGATATAAGATAATTTTATCCTATCTAGACACTTTGCAAGTACAAAAATTATAAGGTTATTGACTGTACAAAGCGCCGCCACACCAGGACGAATTTGGTGGACTCGAACTGCTGACCGAATGGCGCAGGGACTCTGCAACACCACCATTCCGTGACTCTACCAACCGCGCCACCCTGGCGGGGGAGAGGGAGAGAGAGAGAGAGAGAGAGAGAGAGAGAGAGAGAGAGAGAGAGAGAGAGAGAGAGAGAGAGAGATTGTATATATATATTAGATTTTCACGTCCTAAATTAATTTCCATGCCTCAATTGCGACCAATAACGTGATTTTACCGGTAAGACGGAATTCATGGAAGGGAAGCAAGTGGCGAATATTGAGTCTTGTGCACCTATTTACTTTCTTCATATTTTTACTGTTCTGGTTAAATTAGTTTATTATTTCTCCTTTTAAATAGTAACGCGTCACCAGTAGCTCGTGTATCAGGCTACTCGTTCCACGCGTCATTTATCCCTCTTCTTATATCATCCATTACCTATCCTACTTTATTTTCTCTTATCCTATTTATCGTCCATCATATCCATTACTACTGTTTATCTGGTAACTCTAGTTCATTCCCGTTTTAACTGGTAACATCGCTGCGTGTGTGTGTGTACAATCAATACTCTCTCTCTCTCTCTCTCTCTCTCTCTCTCTCTCCACGGGTTAGGGAGGTGGGGTTGGGGGGGGGGAGCAGCAGGAAGAAGGTGACGGCTCCTTTCCCCCATCCAGCACTCGCCAGGCGCCGACAGCCAAACCCGCAGTTCGAGTGACCGCTCGTTACCCCCGGTCGCGGCAAACTAGAAGACAAGTGGACCAGGCTTTCTCTGGGCCTCTGTCTCTCTTCTGGCTACTGCGGAAATGGGAACAAAGAAAGCCACCGGTACAGAAACTCGCTATTGTGTCGCCTATAGGCCAATCGACAAGAAACTCCTTCGCTGACGGTTAGCTCGTAGTCCAGTATAGGAGACTTTTTAAAGAGGCTAGGCCAATTTCATAGGATTGGGGCATGGAAGGTGGATATGTCTTTTTTTTTTTTTCTTTTTACATTTGTGCCTATAGCGCCTGTAGGCAGTGATATCTAAGGCTGGGATGGCAGGCTCTGGAGGTTCATTTGAGGGCTGTGATGACTGGCCCTCGCCCGTGGTGGCAAAGGCAGCATTGTTTTAGTGACGCCTGTGATTAGAGGCTCATGCCGCCCCCCCTGTGTCCTCCTATGCACTCGCAATCGAAGGTAGAGTTAATGGGCAGCATGTGGGTGTTCTTAGGCCACTCGACGGTGCAGAAAGGTTTTGGTTTTCGTCGGGGATCGAACTCGGGTCACCAAGAACGCCACTCGAAGACGCTAACCACTCTGCTACCGCCTACCCCCCCCCCCCCCCCAGGTAGTGTTAAGTAATAGGAACTACCACGTGTAGGTCTCACAGCCTCTTGTAGCTTCCTTATTTTCTTATGTTCTTATAAAACTACATACAGGAAGGATCTTAGCTGGACAGACGGACATTTAGTGAGTAGGTAGTAAAGTAAAAATAAACTCTGCGGTGACGCTTTGCCATGTTTCACTAACTCCGTAGTCATTTATGCACATTATTATTATTATTATTATTATTATTGTTATTATTATTATTATTATTATTATTATTATTATTATTATTATTTTATTATATTATTTATTATTGTTATCATTATTTTATTATTATTTTATTATTATTATTGTATATTATTATTATTATTATTATTATTATTATTATCATTATTGTTATTATTATTATTGTTATTGTTATTGTTATTATTATTATTATTATTATTATTATTATTATTATTATTATTGTTATTGTTATTGTTATTGTTATTGTTATTGTTATTATTGTTATTGTTATTGTTATTATTGTTATTATTATTATTATTATTATTATTATTGTTATTGTTATTGTTATTGTTATTATTATTATTATTATTATTATTATTATTATTATTATTATTATTATTATTATTATTATTATTATTATTATTATTATTATTATTATTATTCATTATTATCGAAGTTAGCTATTTTTATCAATATTACCATACCAATTAAAAAATCCTCCCTGTAGGTAATAACACACACTATAAAATACGAAAAAATAGAAGAACTATGATAGAATGATATACATAGAACTATATAGACTGAGAAATAGACACGTTTTTGAAAGCTTCTTAACCCCTTGAGACCCAGAACGTAATTTCCATTGTAATTTGGGTACCATTAGACGATTTTTTGTGTGACTATAAGCAATATTTTATAGATATGACCTGTTTACTACCCTTCTCGACTAACTTATTTGGTATATTCAGTTACTTTTCGTAATTTTATGGCTAACAACACACAATTTTATATAGCAAAGGAAAAATCTGGGCGTGAAGGGGTTAAGTGATGTTGTAATAGTA
>JACEEZ010007521.1:185000-195000 GCA_016584305.1 Chionoecetes opilio
GGGAAGGCGAGTTACTGTGTGGGGGAGGGGGAGGGAACTGCTATTGTGGTGGGGGAGGGGGAGGGAGCTGCTATTGTGGTGGGGGAGGGGGAGGTAGCTACAAGGAGGGGGGGCTGTTACTATGGTGGGGATGAGGGGGAATAGCTACGGAGGGGGAGGAGGAGGGGCTGTTTCTGTGGTGTGGGGAGGGGGAGAGGGGGCTGTTATTGTGGGGGGAAGGAGGGGGGCTGCAATTGTGTAAGGGGAGGGTAGCTACGGAGGAGGGGAGGGGAAAGGGAAGGGGGGATGTTTAACGGTCTACCGACCGGTGCACTTAACAATTAAATTTTATGGGGTCTGTTCTATCCGCCTGTGGCTTGTCACCTCCCATGTTATGCAAGAAAGTATTTGTTTATCCGTAGTCAGGCATGAGATGGGTTTAATGGCGCGAAGACGGATAGAGGCAGGGAGGAGGCCACATACCACATCATGCCTGCCACATACCAGCCAGCCACGAGCACGAGCACATGATGGTCGAGGCCACATACCACCACATATGTCTAGCTGTCGCCATGCACGAAACATACCCTATCATCCAAGCTATAGCCAAGCAGTCTGCAGCATGTTCTTGTTATATACCAGGTATGTTGCCTTCATTCTGGCTGTAGTCACTCCTAACTACCTATCTATATCTATATTAATAGCTATCTAATATCCTATCTACCTATATCTATATTAACTATTAACTATAGTCTTTTTTTACGAGGCGAAAATTCCATTCTATCCTAAGGTCTCATGCTTAAAATGATGCCTATGTTTACCTGATACTATGGTTAACTATGATCAAATACAACTGAAATTTAGAAGAACTGTAGTATTCCCTTCTCCTATTTAAAATTATGCCTATGTTTACCTGATAATATGGTTAACTATCATATAATACAGCTGAAATTGAGAAGAACGGTAGTATTCCCTTCTCCTGTATAAAATATCATAGTTACCGATAATATGGTAACTATGATATAATACACTGAAATTAGAAGAAGGTAGTATTCCTCGTTCCTGGCACAAATACCATTCAGTAACATCAAGGGGCAGATTTTCCATCGTAATATAATTTACCTACTATAGCATATCTCCTGCCTTATATATTTTCTATAGCTTCTATTATTCTATATTATTACTTCATCTCTTTCTTAATTCTTAGTCAACGCCAAGATTTTGATAATGGTCGAAGCCAATACTCAAACTCCATTCATTCGCTCGAGAGAAATGCATTGACTCTTTATTCATTAACCCCTTCACGCCCAGATCTTTCTTTGCTATATGAAATCGTCTGTTGTTAGCCATAAAACTACGAAAAGTAACTGAATATACCAAATTAGCTAGTGGACAAGGATACAAAACAGGTCATAGCTATAAAATATTGCTTATGTTAACTAAAAATCGTCTAATGGTACCCAAATTACAATGGAAATTACGTTCTGGGTCTCAAGGGGTTTAATAATAGTCGAAGCCAAGATGTTCTCAGACTCCATTCATTCGCTATATAGAGAAATGCCATTGACGCTTTATTAAGAGTCTCCAAATCGGGGTTGTCGCAGGTGCCAAGGCGTCTCAGCGGGGCAGGGTAAATGAACGATAAATAGCTATCACGTCACGTCGAATAGAGATAATCTTAAAGTAATCGTCCAGACCATTTCATCATTCCTGATTCACGAGAATGCAGCGTGACTAGTCGCCTACCCAGTGTGTAGGTTGGGGACGACGAGTGTGAGGTGAGCCTGTGTACACGGGTGTGCTAGACAAGGGCGGCGCCCCCCCCGTAAGACAGTGACTTACGCCAACACCATACCAGACCAGGTGGCCCTGTTAGACAGGGACGCCAGGATTGGCAGCAGCGGTGGACCACCACGACTGTGAGGCTTTGCCTCTTAACAAGACCAAGTAAACCAGTTGTGGAGTGGGCGTGCCCTGTGGTGAGAGACCCTGTGGTGATGTGGCTGTCACACTTTCTGCCTTCCCGCCCGCATATTTTCCAACTCTATGCTGTAGTTAATGCTAGTATGTGGTTTCCGAGTAATGACGTTTGACTGTAGCTCCAAAACTAACCATAGGATTTTCTCGAAAGTACCTTCATTGTGATTCCCACACACACATGGTTTAACCTTATTTACCATTCCATGTTTTGGAGAAGTGCCAGGTCCTCCTGCTGAACCTCAGCCTCTGCTAACACCTGTTAATCCACCTCGTACTCGGGCTCAAACATATAGGATCCCATGACAATCTGAGGTTCGTTTTCCTCATAGTATACGCGACCAGCGTCATTTCTTTCGGTGTCAGATTGAGCATCGTACTCTAAATCTGTCACAGCGACAGATTCACTGTCTGACACCGAAGTACAATCGCTCATCATAACATTTGCCGACAGGTGTCAGACAGAGTGTCTGCGGGCGTCCCTGTTCTGACGTCATCAATAACAGTCGTAGCCCTGTTGGAGGGAAGATTTTTTTTTTCGCGCGCTTTTTACACAAGTCGTGTTTTTACGGAAATAAGGCCTGGAAATCAATTATTTTTGGTGGATTAGGTGTTTTGAATGTACATTCAACATAATTCGGCAAAAAAAAAATGGGTCTGGACGATTACTTTAATTCTCTTGGCCTTGGACTACCTCGGCTGCCTGACAATCGAGCGGAATAGCCGTGCGCGACATTAACAGATGAGATAAGATAAGATTTTCATCCTATCTAGACACTTTGCAAGTACCAACTGCAAGGTTATTGACTATAAAAAGCGCCGCCACGTCAGCACGAACTAGGCGGACTCGAACCGCTGACCGAATGCACAGGGACGCTGCACATTAAGAACATAAGGAAGGTACAGAGAGTTACAAGTATATAGTAGTATCCTTGGGGCGTGACAATCGAGGCAAGACATGTTTACAACCTGATCTTGAATGCACACGACAGAAAAATTATAAAACACGGCAACGCTAAGTGACTTGTAAGACTAAAGGTACCTATAAGACGCACTTGTAGCCCTGTTTCTGTGCCTCTGTTCCAGGTCTTCACGGATTCCTGTTCATCTGCAGGGTCTTTCATATCTCTAGAAAACACTCTGTTCATCTGTTCATGTGTCCGTCAGGGTGGCAAGGTTGGTAGAGACGTGAGTTCGCAATGTGCAGCGTCCCTGTGCATATCGGTCAGCGGTTCGAGTCCGCCTAGTTCGTGCTGACGTGGCGGCGCTTTGTATAGTCAATAACCATGTAGTTGGTACTTGCAAAGTGTCTAGATAGGATGAAAATCTTATCTTATCTTCCTTATGTTCTTATTATAGTATCCTTGTCACGCTCTGTATCCAACCTGCCCCGTGTGAGTATCGTTGACACCAAAGCCTTTAGCATTAAGGATTATAATTAGATTTAGCATTAGAAGTAGGATTCTAATTAGAATTTTAGAATTATATTTAGAACTAGGATTAGAACTAGAATTAAAGTAAGCTAATAATAAAGGCTTGGATCTTCCCTGCCTCCCCGCACACGTGATCGGCAGCTGCTAGACATTGCGACACCTGCCAACTGGAGGCCTGCTGAGTACCTACCTCGCTCTCCCCGCATGACTAGGAACGCTGGCCTTGTTTCTTAATACTTGGCATCACATTTATTTTCTTTGCCATGTTCGTGGATCAGTTTCCCTTATTGCAGTGCTAGAACAACTTTTTTTTTTCTCCATTTTTTTAGGATGTTCTCTTGGATGAATTATTATGTTGATCAAGTTACACTCCGAGACACTGTTGCTGCACTCTTTGACGCAAGTACCTACCCTGTTATTATTCAAGCTCTATACTTTAATAACACACACACACACACACACACACACACACAACACACTCACAGTCACACACACACACATAAACACAGTCATACACACACACACACACACACACACATACACACACACATAAACACAGTCATACACACACACAAACACACACACTCTTTACACACACACACACAAACACAGTCATACACACACACACAAACACACACACTCTTTACACACACACACACACACACACAGTCATACACACACACACAAACACACACACTCTTTACACACACACACACAAACACAGTCATACACACACTCTCTACACACACACACACAAACACAGTCATACACACACACATACATACACAGTCATACACACACACACAAACACACACACTCTTTACACACACACACAAACACAGTCGTACACACACACACAAACACACACTCTTTACACACACACACACACATATACACAGTCATACACACACACACAAACACAGTCGTACACACACACACACACATACACAGTCATACACACACACACAAACACAGTCAGCCAGTTGTCCTAGCTGTTATTATGACAGTAATCTTTCCCTCCTCATGATAGAGAGAGCGTCTGGCATCCCTTACTGACAAGCGATGTCCTTCAGTGCGTTGCGTTAGACAAAGACCTGCCTCCAATAACACACCAAGGCCGCTCCAAGGCAAGACATACAATTACAACCTGATTCTGAATACACACAAAATAATAATAATAATAACACGCATAGCTAAGTGGCTTGTAAGACTAAAGACGCACTTGTAAAGACTTAGCCGCGCTTGTATCCCCCTTATTGTATGTCTGTTACAAGCTACAGACAGGTCTTCACAGATTCCTGTTCATCTGTTCATGTCGCTTTCACAATACCGCTCGATTGCCAGGCATCCGAGGTCGTACATACTACATACATACATACATACATACATACACACATGAATCTCCGCCACAGGACAGCACGTAATTTGGCGACCACGGGTGAGCGGCGACCAGGTATATCTTTCCCCCGGCCGCATATTCCCCAAATCTATGCGAGTATGTGGTTTCCGAGTGAAGACGCTGGGCTGTAGCTCCGAAACTAACCATAGGATTCTCTGGATATACGCTCATTGTGATTCCCACACAAATTTACTGAGAAACGGTTGCATTCTACCCTACCCTAAAGTAACTAAGAACTACCTGCCTATTGGTACTCTACCCTAACCTTAACCTAACCTGACGTGTTCAAGGGTAAACGCGACATACTGTTCCAGATAACGGGAATATGCCTCCCGCCCTTGGTCTTCCCTCACTATTATACGCGTGACCGACAGCGAGACCGCAATTGATGACCCATGCAAAATCTCGCTACCTGCACGTGTATTAGGACAACCCAAGCCTCTTATGCCTCGCTGCGTCAAGGTGAATCTACCGTAGTAATCAGGGTAATGCGCGCGTCCTTCCATGCCTATGCGGAACCCTGGCTACCTCCCTCACCTGGGTAAATATCAAAGGACGAACACACACACACACACACACACACACACACACACCACACACACACACATCACACAACACATACACATCACACACACACACACCCCCACACCACATCACACAACCACACACACACCACACATCCACCCCACACATCACACACACACACACACACACACACACACACACACATGCACGCACACATCTACCCACCCACACACAAACACACACACATCCACACACACACACACATCCACACATACATCCACACACACACATCCACACACAACACACACACATACACACACACACATGAGGAGTGAGGACAGAAGCAGAAGTCTATCATTTTGTGTTGACATAAGCACGCTATCTATAATTTGTAAACTCTATAGCTACATTTTGTTATAATTTGTAATTTATAACTCTATTAATAATCCTCACCTCCTACTTCCTAACTTTTGTCCCTGAGAAAAACGCGAATAGTCTATCGGAACGGCGCCCAATTCTACGTCCTTCCCCCGATACTGGTGCTACATTCCCCTTTTTTGGCATGAAATCAATCAATCCCCGATACTACCGTGACTATGACCCGACTTACTCTTCCTGGTGAGATTAATGACCCGTTATATATACCCCCTCGTGACTCCCGACTCGTGACTCGTGAGGCAGCTGGTGAGGAGAGGACATCAAGGGACATACGAGCCGCCATCCCTCAGACTGTCAGGACATCGTTGGGGGTCGGGCAGGTGTGAGGATGTCCCTATATATATACACCAAGGATACTATAAATACTATCCTTGCTATATACTGTACAGGGGGGAAGAAAAACAACCCACACACACGGCTGACGCGACGTTATATTTACCAGGATCAACAGATGTAGTCTATAAACCCTGATATTTACGATCAGGAACAGGGCCAGAAACCACGCTGGAGTAGATTATCATAGTTAAAGCCTTTAAAATTAAGTCTTTGTTATAATTCTAATTCTAAAGGCTTTGTTCAGAGTACTCTATTGTAGCGACCACGGCTTCTGAATATGCACCCCTGCTCCACTATAAATATATACGCCTGTGATCTCTATATATACGCCTGTGCTCTCTATATATATACGCCTGTGCTCTCTATATATACGCCTGTGCTCTCTATATATACGCCTGTGCTCTCTATATATACGCCTGTGCTCTCTATATATACGCCTGTACTCTCTATACATACGTCTGTGCTATATATATATACGCCTGTACTCTCTATATATACGCCTGTGCTCTCTATATATACGCCAGTGCTATATATATATACGCCTGTACTCTCTATATATACGCCTGTGCTCTCTATATATACGCCTATGGTCTAAATATACGTCTGTGCTCTCTATATATACGCCTGTGATCTCTATATATACGCCTGTGCTCTCTGTATACGCCTGAATATCCCTTATACCGCTGTAGAGTCTATATATGTCATTCACCCGGGACACATTAATCAAACCCTCCAAATGACATTAAAGAAACCGCGTCGAGGCTTGACAGCAACGACTTTGGTGTGTGCGTGCAAATCAAGGAGGGAAGAGTAAGAACCTGCGACCTTCTTGCAATTAACCCCCCGAGCAGTATTCCTTATAGTGCTTACAAATTTCTTGCAAGCACATATTAAAAGACTCAAGCTGGACCGGACCCTTACTAGAACAAGACTCAAGCTGGACCGGACCCTTACTAGAACAAGACTCAAGCTGGACCGGACCCTTACTAGAACAAGACTCAAGCTGGACCGGACCCTTACTAGAACAAGACTCAAGCTGGACCGGACCCTTACTAGAACAAGACTCAAGCTGGACCGGACCCTTACTAGAACAAGACTCAAGCTGGACCGACCCTTACTAGAACAAGACTCAAGCTGGACCGGACCCTTACTAGAACAAGACTCAAGCTGGACCGGACCCTTACTAGAACAAGACTCAAGCTGGACGGACCCTTACTAGAACAAGACTCAAGCTGGACCGGACCCTTACTAGAACAAGACTCAAGCTGGACCGGACCCTTACTAGAACAAGACTCAAGCTGGACCGGACCCTTACTAGAACAAGACTCAAGCTGGACCGGACCCTTACTAGAACACTCCTACATAAGAACATAAGAACATAAGGAAGCTAAGTTAATCAGTGTCATTAATACAAATATCGACGAATTATCTAGAGTCAAGATTCTAGAGACAGACAGGTGAAGGGGAAGAACACACGAAACCTATGAGGGATGACTGGCTTCGTGAGGTCACCAGCACGAGTCACCATTGAAGCCTCACAACTCACAAGCCTCACACTGTCAGCCGAGCCTTACAAGCAAACATGAGGAGGCCATGAGGCGACACTTTAAGCTGTTTGTATACAGGAAGACACAATGAAGACGTCACCCACTCATCCACGACGGGGTACGAAAAAATATATTATATTTCGATAGATCAAAATTGCTGAAGAAAAAACCCGTCTGATATGATATAGGAGGATGACACACTCCTATTTTTGTTTATATTTCTGTACATCACAAAGGACTGGCCAAGGGTAAAAAAAAAAAAAAAAAAAAAAAAGTAATAAAAAGTCCGCCTAGTTGTCAGTCCCTATAAAGAAGACAGTAAGAGAATATAAAAAGGGGTGTGGTGTCAATTTAGTTCAGGACTAGTACTATATACACTACTACTACTACTACGTCTACTACTACTACTACTACTACTACTACTACTACTTCTATCACTACTACAGCTACTACTACTTCTATTACTACTACTACTCCTTCTATTACTACTACAACTACTACTACTACTATTTCTATTACTACTTATATTACTACTACTACTACTACTTCTATTACTACTACTTCTATTACTACTACTACTACTTCTATTACCACTACTACTTCTATTACTACTACTTCTATTACTACTACTATTACTACTTCTATTACTACTACTACTACTATTACTACTACAGCTACTACTACTTCTATTACTACTACTACTACTTCTATTACCACTACTACTTCTATTACCACTACTACTTCTATTACTACTACAACTACTACTACTACTACTACTTCTATTACCACTACTACTTCTATTACTACTACTACTTCTATTACTACTACTTCTATTACTACTACAACTACTACTACTTCTATTACTACTACTATCACTACTACTACTTCTATTACTACTACTACTTCTCTATACACTACATCTACTACTTCTATATACTACACAACTAACTATTTCTATATACTTCTACTACTACTACTTCTATTACTACTACTTCTATCTACTACAACTACTACTACTACTACTACTACTACATACTACTACTTCTATTACCAATACTACTTCTATTACTACAACTTCTACTTCTATTACTACTACTTCTATTACTACTAACTACTACTACTTCTACTACTACTACTTACTACTTACTACTACTACTACTACTACTACTGAAAGCTACTAAACACATCTTCACTCGCACCGTCACACACTATCCAATAAATACAAGTTTTTTGTTATTTCCTTATTATTCTGCCCTTGATCAGATAAACACGACTTACCTCCCCCCTTTTCCCATCATAGAGAAGGAAGTGTTAAGGGATAAGTATATAATATATCAGTCTTTAAATTTAAGTCATCCTCCCATGTTAGGCTGCCTCACCCACTCACCACCACCACGTGCTAGAGAAAAGCGGAAGTCTTGCTAGAGTTGCTCCAAGGCTAACACGGAGCCACGCAAATTAGAGACGTACTTACCTACCTCTAACCTTAACCTTACGTTTTATGCTAGACATCAAAAAATTCTTAAGGATAATCAACGCATTGTACTATTGTTATAGCGCTGAGAAGGAATTAATTGAATTTAGTGAGGCTTAAATGCTAATAAGAACATAAAAAGATAAGGAAGCTACAAGAGGCTGTGAGGCGTACAGGTGGTAGTTCCTGGTGATATTTTATAGACAAAAGAATTAATGATGAATGATAGTCATTTAAGAAGTAAAGGGCATTATTTATAACCCTTGTGTGTGTGTGTGTGTGTGTGTGTGTGTGTGTATGTATGTTGTGTGTGTGACATGTGTGTTTGTGACAGTGTCTGTGTGTGTGTATTGTATGTGTGTGTCTGTGTGTGTGTATTGTATGTGTGTGTATGTGTGTGTATGTGTGTGTGTGTGTGTGTGTGTGTGTGTATGTATGTTGTGTGTGTGACGTGTGTGTTTGTGACAGTGTCTGGTTTTGTGTGTGTGTGTGTGTCTGTGTGTGTGTGTCTGTGTGTGTGTGTGTGTGTGCAGTGGCGTACCCAGAAAATTAAAAGGGGAGGGCCAAAAATATATATATATATATATATATATATATATATATATATATATATATATATATATATATATTATATATATTTATAATTTATTCTTTGCAAAGGGGGGGCATGCGGCCCCCCCCCCTCGGTACGCCACTGGATCGTGTGTGTGTGCTGTGTGACTATGTGTGTGTATGTGTGTTGTGAGTATGTGCGTGCGTATGGGTGTATGGTGTGGTGTGTGTGTGTGTGTGTGTGTGCACTGTTGGTGAGTGTGTGTGTGTGTGTGTGCACTGTTGGTGAGTCTGTGTGTGTATGTGTACACTGTGTGTGTGTGCATGTGTGTGTGTGTGT
>JACEEZ010007521.1:200000-210000 GCA_016584305.1 Chionoecetes opilio
TAGACATATAATACATATCAGTAATTTAATCTGATGTGTAAATTGGGTTTAATATTTTTTATAATACAGAAAAAGGGGTAAAATATGGAGAAATGATAGTTTTTTGTATTTAATTCATGTAATATGTGTGTGGGTCTTGCGTTGAGGGAGGCCGAGGAGGGCGCTGATTGGCCGCCCAGACCGCCATATTCACGTAGGAAAGTTCCCACAGAGTCGCCAATATTAAGGTGGGCTATCTCGTATTCAATAGTTCTTTTATTACGTAACTTCCACGTATTGTACACTAGTTACCTCAGGACATTAGTTACCTGTGGACACTAGTTACTCGGGGACACGGGTTACCCAAGGGGACGTAAACTGTGTACATGAGTGGTTACCTGGGGACTTTGTTTACCTGGGGACTGATTACCTGGGGACACCACTGGTTACCTGGGGACTGATCAGTGGCTCACCGCAGGTAGTGCCTTGCCTCCCCCGCCGTCAGTGTGTGTGAGGATGAAGCTCTAGTCACTGTGTTCAGATTCTGTCTTACATTTCCTGTTGCGGTAACTATTTCCGGTAAATTTTCGTTATCGGGCACCACTAATTTCGAGGACTAAACTTTATTTTCCTAGTTATAATGTGTTATGGTTCTACTGCAGTTTATATACAGTTTATATGTCCATACAGTAGGTAATACTTTTATTTCTAATGAGTGGTATTTTGCACCCTATCAAACAAATGGGTTATTATGGACGAGAACTGCGCTGTTGCTACCGGCGTTACCACTTACGTTTTTTATATTATTATTATTGCTCAGTATATTGTACGGTATTATCTACTTCCGCGTAACCTTCAAAACTTATATACATATTATAGAAATGATAAAGCTGTCTAATACGCATACAGACCCCTTTAGGAGGTTAGGTTAAGATTCGGTTAGGTTCATAATCTCGCCGGGGGGGGGGGTCGAGGGGGGCAGAACCTCTCCGTTAGGTGGCTAGGTTAGGTTCGGTTAGGGTAATAATCCCGGCCGGTTGCAGGGTGAGGCAAGCAGACCACTCGATTGATATTGTATTTCAGCTTAGGTGTAGAGTGTGAGCCTTGGTTATGTGTGTTAATGCTGCCGTGTTTCAGGTGTGTGAGTTAGGTATAGAGTGAGCCTTGGTATGTGGTGTTAATGCTGCCGTGTTTCAGGTGTGTGAGCTTAGGTATAGAGTGAGCCTTGGTATGTGGTGTTAATGCTGCCGTGTTTCAGGTGTGTGAGCTTAGGTATAGAGTATGAGCCTTGGTATGTGGTGTTAATGCTGGCCGTTGTGTTTCAGGTGTGTGAGCTTAGGTATAGAGTGAGCCTTGATATGTGGTGTTAATGCTGCCGTGTTTCAGGTGTGTGAGCTTAGGTATAGAGTGAGCCTTGGTATGTGGTGTTAATGCTGCCCGTTTTTTCAGGTGTGTGAGCTTAGGTATAGAGTATGAGCCTTGGTATGTGATGTTAATGCTGGCGTGTGTTTTGGTGTGTGAGTTAGGATAGAGTGAGCCTTGGTATGTGGTGTTAATGCTGCCGTGGTGTTTCAGGTGTGTGAGCAGCCGCGTCATCTAGTGACTGGGTCATGCTGCCAGAGCTCTCAGGTGGGAGAGGATGGAGAGCCTTGGTATGTGGTGTTAATGCTGCCGTGTTTCAGGTGTGTGAGCTTAGGTATAGAGTATGAGCCTTGGTATGTGGTGTTAATGCTGCCGTTGTGTTTCAGGTGTGTGAGCTTAGGTATAGAGTATGAGCCTTGGTATGTGATGTTAATGCTGGCGTGGTGTTTGTGGTGTGTGAGGTTAGGTATAGAGTATGAGCCTTGGTATGTGGTGTTAATGCTGCCGTTGTGTTTCAGGTGTGTGAGGCAGCCCCGCGTCCATCTAGATGACCCTGGGCACCATGAACCATGACGCGGACAGAGAGGACCTCATACAGGTGAGAGGAGGATGGAAGGCGCTGATATCATAGTGTTAATTAGATAATATACCCTTGGAGATATACCCTTAACCCCTTGAGGCCCAGAATATACCCTTGGAGATGTACCCTTAACCCCTTGAGGCCCAGAATATACCCTTGGAGATATACCCTTAACCCTTTGAGGCCCAGAATATACCCTTGGAGATATACCCTTAACCCTTTGAGGCCCAGAATATACCCTTGGAGATATACCCTTAACCCTTTGAGGCCCAGAATATACCCTTGGAGATATACCCTTAACCCTTTGAGGCCCAGAATATACCCTTGGAGATATACCCTTAACCTTTGAGGCCCAGAATATACCCTTGGAGATATACCCTTAACCCCTTGAAGCCCAGAATATACCCTTGGAGATATACCCTTAGCCCCTTGAAGCCCAGAATATACCCTTGGAGATATACCCTTAACCCTTTGAGGCCCAGAATATACCCTTGGAGATATACCCTTAACCCTTTGAGGCCCAGAATATACCCTTGGAGATATACCCTTAACCCTTTGAGGCCCAGAATATACCCTTGGAGATATACCCTTAACCCCTTGAGGCCCAGAATATACCCTTGGAGATATACCCTTAACCCCTTGAAGCCCAGAATATACCCTTGGAGATATACCCTTAACCCCTTGAAGCCCAGAATATACCCTTGGAGATATACCCTTAACCCTTTGAGGCCCAGAATATACCCTTGGAGATATACCCTTAACCCTTTGAGGCCCAGAATATACCTTGGAGATATACCCTTAACCCTTTGAGGCCCAGAATATACCCTTGGAGATATACCCTTAACCCTTTGAGGCCCAGAATATACCCTTGGAGATATACCCTTAACCCCTTGAAGCCCAGAATATACCCTTGGAGATATACCCTTAGCCCCTTGAAGCCCAGAATATACCCTTGGAGATATACCCTTAACCCTTTGAGGCCCAGAATATACCCTTGGAGATATACCCTTAACCCTTTGAGGCCCAGAATATACCCTTGGAGATATACCCTTAACCCTTTGAGGCCCAGAATATACCCTTGGAGATATACCCTTAACCCCTTGAGGCCCAGAATATACCCTTGGAGATATACCCTTAACCCTTGAAGCCCAGAATATACCCTTGGAGATATATCCTTAACCCTTGAGGCCAGAATATACCTTGGTATACTTACCCTTGAACCAAAACTGAGATATCCCTTAATGAAGCCCAGAATAACCCTTGGAGATACCTTAACCTTAGGCCAAATATCGCCTTGGAGAAACCCTTCCCCTTGGGCCTAGTATTTGGAGGTATATTAACCCCTGGCCCAGGTTACCCGGTGAGATAACCCTAACCCTTGAAGCAAATATATTGAGTTACTTAATTGAGCCTTGGATTGAGGAGTTCCCTTAACCTTTGAGTGAGCCAGTACCCTTGGGTTATCCCTTTATCACGTTGAAGCTTAGATATATGAGATATACCTTGTACTTGTGTTAAGTGCCCAGTTTACCTTGGAGATTAGGTTAGAGTTTGAGCCTGGTAATGTGGAGTTACCTTCCGCTTGAGGCCAGATTCCTTGAGTAGTACTAAGCCTTGAAGCCCTGATATTGGTAGTTAATGCCCTTTTTGAGGCCAGTTCCCTTGTGAGTTAGTAATTAGGCAGATGTACCTTGGAGATTGATTAACCTTGCCCGTTGTTGTAGTTCTGTAACCTTAGGCTAGAATATGACCTTGTTGGATCTTAACGCTGGGGTTATTGGGTATACGTTACTTGAGGAGAAATATCCTTGGATGTGTATGCCCGTTACCGTCTGAAGCGCGATACACCCTGGAGATACCTTAAACCCTGGGCCCAGAAATGACCCTGGACATAAGCTACTGAGGCCCATAAGACCCTTGGAGATACTTAACCTTGAGGCCAAAATATACCCTTGAGATATCCCTTAACCCTTTGAGCCAGAATATACCCTTGGAGATATACCCTTAACCCTTGAGGCCCAGAATATACCCTTGGAGATATACCCTTAACCCCTTGAGGCCCAGAATATACCCTTGGAGATATACCCTTAACCCCTTGAGGCCCAGAATATACCCTTGGAGATATACCCTTAACCCTTTGAGCCCAGAATATACCCTTGGAGATATACCCTTAACCCTTGAGGCCCAGAATATACCCTTGGAGATATACCCTTAACCCTTTGAGGCCCAGAATATACCCTTGGAGATATACCCTTAACCCCTTGAGGCCCAGAATATACCCTTGGAGATATACCCTTAACCCCTTGAAGCCCAGAATATACCCTTGGAGATATACCCTTAACCCCTTGAGGCCCAGAATATACCCTTGGAGATATACCCTTAACCCTTTGAGGCCCAGAATATACCCTTGGAGATATACCCTTAACCCTTTGAGGCCCAGAATGTAATTTCCATCGTAATTTGACCATCTTTACTATTTTAATTAATTCTAAGCAATATTTTTTAGATATGACCTATTTAGTATCCTTGTCCACTAGCTAATTTGATATATTTAGTTACTTTTTGTATTTTTATGGCTAACAACAGACAATTTCATATGGCAAAGGAAAGATCTGGGTCGTGAAGAGGTTAAGATACCCTTGATTGACCCTTAAGATACCCTTAATTGATATATGGATACACAAGATACCCTTAATTGACATAGGGATACTATACAAGGTACATTTCCATTATAAAGCTTGCAAGTCTGTCATAAGTATCATAATGCATGATCGAATGACTTACTCAAATTTTAGTTATATGATCGTTTATTAGTTGTGATGATAGAATAATGAAATTTTTAATAATACTGGAATGGGATAGTTTTTAATTTTGATAGAATATTGTACATTTTTAATAACTGGATGATAGTTTTTAGTTTTGATGATAAGATATTTTACATTTTTAATAATAATGTGATAGTTTTTTAGTTTTGATGATAAAATATTGTACTTTTTTAATAATAATGTGATATCTGTCTAGTTTTGATGATAAAATAATGTACATTTTTAATAATAATGTGATAGTTGTCTAGTTTTGATGATAAAATATTGTACTTTTTTAATAATAATGTGATAGTTGTCTAGTTTTGATGATAAAATAATGTACATTTTTAATAATAATGTGATAGTTGTCTAGTTTTGATGATAAGATATTGTACATTTTTAATAATAATGTGATAGTTGTCTAGTTTTGATGATAAAATATTGTACATTTTTAATAATAATGTGATAGTTGTCTAGTTTTGATGATAAAATAATGTACATTTTTAATAATAATGGATGATAGTTTTTTGAGTTTTGATGATAAGATATTGTACATTTTTAATAATAATGTGATAGATGTCTAGTTTTTATGATAAAATACTGTACATTTTTAATAATAATGTGATAGTTGTCTAGTTTTGATGATAAAATACTGTACATTTTTAATAATAATGGATGATAGTTTTTTAGTTTTGATGATAAAATATTGTACATTTTTAATAACAATGGATGATAGTTTTTTGAGTTTTGATGATAAAATATTGTACATTTTTAATAATGTGATAGTTTTTTAGTTTTGATGATAAAATAATGTACATTTTTAATAATAATGTGATAGTTGTCTAGTATTGATGATAAAATATTGTACATTTTTAATAATAATGTGATAGCTGTCTAGTTTTTATGATAAAATATTGTACATTTTTAATAATAATGTGATAGTTGTCTAGTTTTGATGATAAAATAATGTACATTTTTAATAATAATGTGATAGTTATTTAGTTTTGATGATAAAATATTGTACATTTTTAATAATAATGTGATAGTTTTTTAGTTTTGATGATAAAATAATGTACATTTTTAATAATAATGTGATAGTTGTCTAGTTTTGATGATAAAATAATGTACATTTTTAATAATAATGTGATAGTTGTCTAGTTTTGATGATAAAATATTGTACATTTTTAATAATAATGTGATAGTTGTCTAGTTTTGATGATAAAATAATGTACATTTTTAATAATAATGTGATAGTTGTCTAGTTTTGATGATAAAATATTGTACATTTTTAATAATAATGTGATAGTTGTCTAGTTTTGATGATAAAATATTGTACATTTTTTATAATAATGGATGATAGTTGTCTAGTTTTGATGATAAATATTGTACATTTTTAATAATAATGTGATAGCTGTCTAGTTTTGATGATAAAATATTGTAAATTTTTTATAATAATGGATGATAGTTGTCTAGTTTTGATGATAAGATATTGTACATTTTTAATAATAATGTGATAGTTGTCTAGTTTTGATGATAAAATACTGTACATTTTTAATAATAATGTGATAGTTGTCTAGTTTTTGATGAATAATAATATTGATATTTTTTATATAAATAAAATAATAGGTGATATGTTTATAGTGTTTTTGATTGATTAAAATATTGCACATTTTTAATAATAATGTGATAGTGTTTTTTAGTGTTGATGATAAAACACTGTACATTAAATAACCCCTTCACGCCCAGATCTTTCCTTTGCTATATAAAATCGTCTGATGTTAGCCATAAAATACGAAAAGTATCATAATATATACCAAATTTGAGCTAGTGGACAGGGTTACAATACAGGGGATATATATAAAATAGTCTATATTCATTAAAATCATCTATAATGGTCGCCAAATTACAATAGACATATACATTCTAGGCCTCAAGTGGTTAATAATAACATGATAGTTGTCTGTGATCAAGTAATGTACAGTTTTAATAATAATGTTAATTCCGTCACCAGCTGGAGCCTCTGGTGCATCAGGTCGGGGGACACTCCTCCATGTTTGTCCTGGACGACGTGACAGTGTGCAAGCCGCTGATCGGCCGCGAGTACCTGTTCTACCGCACCCTGCCTCCCCAGATGCAGCGCTACACCCCGCAGTACCACGGCACATTAAGGGTGGTGCTTCAGGAGGATCAGGACGGCCTCACGCTGGCGGCCCTGCCCAACAAACACATCCCTGCCACTCAGGGACACCACCAGCCTGGGTGAGTGCTGCTAAGGGAGATTTATGATTAATATATACAAGATCGTTTAAACGCATTTAAACAACGGCATAATCACCAGGCTTTTTTTGTTTTTTTTCCACTGATAAACTCAGATCTTTCTGTTTCTATAATGTTCCAGTTTTTAATATTAATCCTTCACTAAGATCGTGGTACACAGGCGGACCACCTCAATTTGTCCTGACTTACTTTGACGTTTGCAAGTCTCTGATAGGACTGGCAACTTTCTGACTTTGTTACCTTTGCCGCCCATGGCGCTACCCCTTGCAGTACAGGGGAAACAATAAAAGTGGGTTTTGGGGATCAGGAGCCTCACAGTTTCTCAAACACCCAAAACACATCCTCACTGCATGGCACCCCACCTGGGTCGCCTGGCTGGGATTATACGATTATCTGTAGTTATTTATTAATTTGATTATTATTTCTATTATTTACGTATTATATTTTTTTAGATTTTTATTTTTATCGCTAAACTTTGTCCCATAGAATAATAAAATAATGAAATAAAATAAGTATATATATATATATATATATCAGGCGCCTAGAATTGAAACGGCACAAGCGCCACTTTTAAAACACTGAGAAAGACGCGCTTAAAGTTTAATCTAAGAAAATCAAGATATGAAACGGCACAAGCGCCACTTTTAAAACACTGAGAAAAACGCGCTTAAAGTTTAATCTAAGAAAATCAAGATATGAAACGGCACAAGCGCCACTTTTTATCAATGAAAAAAATGCACCTAAAGTGTTTTCAAAGTAAATCAGCAACAAATGAAGATGTTGTTAGATTAAACTTTAAGCACGTTTTTCTCAGTTTTTTAAAAGTGGCGCTTGTGCCGTTTCAATTCTAGGCGCCTGATATATATTTACTTATTAATTCAGTTACAGTGTCTTATTTTGTTCTCCAGTTTGTCTTTTCCTCCCTAGGCAGCCAGGAAAGAAAGAAAAAAAACATTTAACAGTTGTTTGTGCCGTGAAATTATTTTTGGGGAAGAGAAGTGACTACGCTCATGGCTCAATTCCTGCACTAATTTAATTTTGTAGCAATTGAATGGGAGCTCAAGACACAGCATAGGTAGTCATTGTATTTACTAACGCTGCCGTGTTTGTCCCCAGGTGTCTCCGTGAGATGAGCTCCAGTAGCATTGAGTTGGAGAGTGAGGGAGAGGAGGAGTCGCCTTGTTGTTCCCAGGGCCCCTCCACCCTCTCCTGCCCTCTGCCCCCCCTCCCCCCTGACGCTCACAACCCCTGGCTACAACAGTGTCAGCAAACAACACTCCACAAGCTGAAGCAAAAATCTGACGCTTCCAATGTTGTAGGTGAGTTGTTTTAGTCTTATAGAATTTTATTTGATACCTAGTAAATTTGATGTAGATTGATGATTCCTTATGTTTTCTTATTTTCTTATGTTCCAATGTTGTAGGCGAGTTATTTATGGCATTAAAACACTCTTACACTTGCTTTAAAAAACTTATATTGACTACAAATTGACATAACAGTGGAGCAGAATTGCTTCATAATGGGTAGGGATGATAGTGTATAGGGATGCACAAGCTGAAGCAAAATCTGACGCTTCTAATGTTGTAGGTGAGTTGTTTAAGATGGCATTATAACACACTTACACTTGCCTTAACCCCTTCACGCCCAGATCTTTCCTTGCTATATGAAATGTCTGTTGTTAGCCATAAAATAACAAAAACCAGCTTAATATACCACATTCCCTAGTGGACAAGGATACTAAACAGGTCTTATCTATAAAATATTGCTTGTAGTCACTAAATATTGTCGAACAGTACACAGGTCTTATCTAAAATATTGCTTGTAGTTACTAAAAATTGTCCAACAGTACACAGGTCTTATCTATAAAATATTGCTTGTAGTCACTCAAAATTGTCGAACAGTACACAGGTCTTATCTATAAAATATTGCTTGTAGTCACTCAAAATTGTCGAACAGTACACAGGTCTTATCTATAAAATATTGCTTGTAGTCACTAAACATTGTCGAACAGTACACAGGTCTTATCTATAAAATATTGCTTGTAGTCACTCAAAATTGTCAACAGTACCAATCTTACTATAAAATTGCTTGTACGGTCTAAAAGTTGGTCGAACAAAACTTATTAACAAAATGCTGTAGTCACTAATTGTCGAGACAGTACAGGCTTCTATATATGGCTAGTCATAAATTGTAACGTAGCACAGCTTATCAAAAATCTGCTTTTCACAAATTGTAAGTAAAGGTCTTATTATAAAATTATGCATTGTATCACTCTATAATTTAAAATTAACTAGGACATGAAAAATTGCTTCATAATGGACAGGTACAGTATACATAAGTTGTAGTCCAAATGTGAACAGTAGCCAAGCATGGAAATAGTTCTGGGTCCTAAGGTTCACTGTTTCATTTCTCTAAAAATGAGTAACATAGATGACATTGCTTCAACGGTAGGCATATAGGTAAGGAGACAACGCAACCAAATCTGACCTCCTTTTCATTTTAGGTAAATGTATAATTTATTAGGTAATTATGCATGAAACTTTATAGATATAATAAATGACATTCTTCACCTAGGATGAGATAGCATAAGTGTGTCCAGTGGGTAACATGGCAGCTTGGAAAGAGTCTAGCTGGTTCCCTTTATGTTTCTCTGTGTTATTGTCTTAGTAAAAAATGATAATAATAATGTCATTCTCACCGGAAGGCATACAGTAAAAACAACGCCATACCAGATACTTACCCTCAACGGTTTCGTCCATTTCTAGTAAATATAAATTCTATAAGCCAGTGTTTCAATGCCATAAATTTACCTAAATAAATAAATACATTTCCCTACAACATTGAAAGAGTCAGATTTTTGCTTCAGCTTGTGCATCCCTATACACTATCATCCCTAGCCATTATGAAGCAATTCTGTCTCTCAACTGTTACGTCATTTGTAGTAAATAAAAGTGTTTTTAACCCCATGAGACCCAGAACGTAATTTCCATTGTAATTT
>JACEEZ010007521.1:215000-227500 GCA_016584305.1 Chionoecetes opilio
GAAAGGAATAGCCATCAGTGTTTTAAAAAGGAAATAGGTCTCTTGTTAGCCATAAAATTACGAAAAGTTACTTAATATACCAAAAGAGTTACTTGTCAAGAATATTAAACAGGCTATATCTAAAAAATAGTGCTTACATTCACTAAAAATCTTATAATGGTACCCAAATTACAATGGAAATTATGTTCTGGGCCTCAAGATATTTCTATTCAAAAAAAGAAATAGGGAGAAACTGGTTCACAAATAGGGTGGTAAATGATTGGAATGAACTCAGTCATCAGGTGGTTAGTGCGGAGTCAATAGGGAGCTTTAAAAGGAGGCTGGATACATTCATGGATAGGGATGAAAAGTGGATGTAGGTAGTGTTAAGTAACAGGAACTACCACGTGTAGGTCTCGCAGCCTCTTGTAGCTTCCTTATTTTCTTATGTTCTTATGTTATGAATCCAACCAAAGAGAGAGAGAGAATATATTTAGGATTGTGATACTGAAAGGAATCGTCATAAGAGTTATTGATGCATTGCCCCATGTTGACTAAGGGTTATTTTTGCTTTGTTTACATTTATTAGTTAAGTTTTGCTGCATTTATATTTTGACACAAGATATAATTCTCATTAGTAGAAAGCATTTACTGGTGTAACAAAGAGTGTTGGGTTACAGAGGACCTAGGTGGTGAAGTATATTCTGTTTTTTTTTATGGGTGAAAAATCCTGACCCCTTGCTGCTTACTGACTGATATTTGATGCCAGGAGAAGGGAATACTACAGCTTTTCTAAATTTCAAAACTGTATTTTATCATAATTAACCATATTATCAGGTAAACATAGGCATCATTTTAACCCCTTCACGCCCAGATCTTTCCTTTGCTATATAAAAATCTGTTGTCAGTCATAAAATTACCAAAAGTGACTGAATATACCAAATTAACTAGTGGACAAGGATACTAAACAGGTCATAGCTATAAAAGATTGCTTATATTCACTAAAAATCGTCTAATGGTACCCAAATTACAATGGAAATAACGTTCTGTGCCTCAGGGGGTTATGATAGAATGGATTTTTTGCCTCGTTAAAAAAAACTGGCTATAGTTATGCAGGTATGGTGGTTGATCAGTGTATCGCATTCTCCCGAGCATAACTTTCAGGCCTGTCACTTGGTTGGCCATAAGTTGGAAATCAGGTAGGCCTACAATATGTAAATCGAGGCATTCAGATGAAATATATTTTTGTTTGTAATCGGTTGTCTATGCAAGATACAAATCTTTTACTTATCCTGTCCTACATATTTATTATTGTCTCATAAGAACTACCTCGTGTATAGTCGTATTTTTTGTATTGGTCAAAATGCAGTCAGGAAGCCACGCCCCCTGCCTCCCCTTCTGTTGTACGGGGCAGCTGATTGGTGCATTCCTCGTATCATCACTACCAATCACAATACCTTCACTACTTAACAGCGGCGTGACCACTGGACAGAGCAATCTTCACTACAGAGGGTGACAAAATAAAAAATCCCTCTGTAGTCAAGATTGCTCTGTGCAGTGGTCACGCCGCTGTTAAGTAGTGAAGATATTGTGATTGGTAGTGATGATACGAGGAATGCACCAATCAGCTGCCCCGTAGAATAGAAGGGGAGGCAGGGGGCGTGGCTTCCTTACTGCATTTTGACCATAATAAAAAATAATAGGCTATAGGTCTCACGGCCTCTTGTAGCTTCCTTATGTTCTTATGTTCTTATAAAAGTTAGGCATGAATATTTACAAATGTAGGAATGCTAAAAGAGTATTATGGGCTTAAAAAAACATATGTATAAGATTTACACACTAACAATCTATCTATCTAACTATCTAACAATCTATCTATCTAACTATCTAACAATCTCTCTCTCTCTCTCTCTCTCTCTCTCTCTCTCTCTCTCTCTCTCTCTCTCTCTCTCTCTCTCTCTCTCTCTCTCTCTCTCTCTCTCTCTCTCTCTCTCTCTCTCTCTCATCAATTGTCTAGCTTTCCTAACTACATCTTCGTCATCCCCTAATAGAAATATCAGTGGAAATTTTGAAGTTGCTCTAGACATCAGAAGCTTTTGATGTCCGAACCATCTACTGTTTCACCATTTCCACTACCACAGTTTCACTCTCCCTCCCTCTCCCTTACTAGGCATACCAAATCTTCAACAAACTCTCTTATTACTCTCATTAATTCTATTCACACCACCTACTCCCACCCTTCTGGTAAGTAACTCATTCCCACTATACTTTAATCATATGGCATTTACTCCACATCTATATATTACATTCAGTTATCTTCTATTATGAACAGTATGCATAAAGGTTGACTAGTTAGTTAGCTGTGAATATGATACCTTCACAGTAATATAACCCTGCTAGCAAGGACAGGTTAGATAATGTGATGCTATACACTACTCTGCTAAAACTCCATCTAATGAAAAATAATAATGTAGTTTAATGTATGGGCAGGATAATGGGGGTTTAGCATGGGTGGTGGGGGTAATATCATGGGTTCTGAAGATATTGTTTGTTTTTGCTATTTTAACACACACAAAATAGTAATAATATAATCTTTCGGCCTCTTGTAGCTTCCTTATTTTCTTGTGTTCTATGATGGGCCTCTTGAAGTCGAGTTTTTAATACCGTAATGACTATATAGCACTCAGATTTCTCTATATAATCTTCTAAAGGCACAATGCAAGGTTATATATAGAGTTTATTATCACTGACATAATTAACATATGCCATATAGAGTTCATTATCACTGACTTAATTGACATGCCATATAGAGCTGATTATCACTGACATAATTGACATATGCCATAATTATAGAGTTCATTATCGCTTATGACATAATTAACATGTCATATGGAGTTCATTATCGCTTATGACATAATTAACATATGCCATATAGAGTTCATTATCACCTGACATAATTGACATATGCCACATAGAGTTCATTATCACTTATGACATAATTGACATATGCCATATAGTGTTCATTATCACATGACATAATTAATATGCCACAGAGTTCATTATCACTTATGACATAATTGACATATGCCACAGAGTTCATTATCACTTATGACATAATTGACATATGCCACACAGAGTTCATTATCACCTATGACATAATTGACATATGCCACATAGAGTTCATTATCACCTATGACATAATTAACATATGCCACAGAGTTCATTATCACCTATGACATAATTAACATATGCCACATAGAGTTCATTATCACCTATGACATAATTAACATGCCACACAGAGTTCATTATCACTTATGACATAATTGACATATGCCACATAGAGTTCATTATCACTTATGACAATTAACATATGCCACATAGAGTTCATTATCACTTATGACATAATTGACATATGCCATATAGAGTTCATTATCACTTGTGACATAATTGACATATGCCACATAGAGTTCATTATCACTTATGACATAATTGACATATGCCATATAGAGTTCATTATCACCTATGACATAATTGACATATGCCACAGAGTTCATTATCACCTATGACATAATTAACATATGCCATATAGAGTTCATTATCACTTATGACATAATTGACATATGCCATATAGAGTTCATTATCACTTATGACATAATTAACATATGCCACATAGAGTTCATTATCACCTATGACATAATTGACATATGCCACAGAGTTCATTATCGCTTATGACATAATTGACATATGCCACATAGAGTTCATTATCACTTACGACATAATTAACATATGCCACACAGAGTTCATTATCACTTATGACATAATTGACATATGCCATATAGAGTTCATTATCACTTATGACATAATTGACATATGCCATATAGAGTTCATTATCACTTATGACATAATTAACATATGCCATATAGAGTTCATTATCACTTATGACATAATTGACATATGCCATATATAATAATAGTATTCATTATCACTATGACATAATTGACATATGCCATATATAATAATAGTGTTCATTATCACTATGACATAATTGACATATGCCATATAGAGTTAATTATCACCTAGACATAATTAACATGCCACAGAGTTCATTATCACTTATGACATAATTAACATATGCCATATATAATAATAGTGTTCATTATCACTATGACATAATTGACATATGCCACACAGAGTTCATTATCACTTATGACATAATTAACATATGCCACGTAAGTCAATAGATCTCATGGCTACTGTTTACATGGGGTCAAAATATGGAGCGCGAAATAAAATCTAGGTCATACAACTCGACGCTTAGTTTTCGCTGATTCATAACTTAGATGACTTGTATAATCTCTATCCTTCCTAATTATGCATATTACGTACTGGGATAGCTTAGAAATATATTAGAAAATGGAGTAAATGGTGAGGATTGATGACAGGCGAAGCAGTAAGGTGGTCCCAGTGTTGCCAGATAAAATGAATGGAAATCTAAGAAAAATAACAAATTTTTATGAGATAACGAGAACTTTCCAGATACATTTTTGATATGAACACAATTATAATAGTTCAAGACCCATACACTATATATTTCTACCTATGAGTAAGATAAATAACTCTAATAAACATATAAAAACTCAAAATCTGTAGTTCTTTGGAAAAATCTGAATATCTGGCATCACTGGGAAACCCTCTGCTGCTGTGTCAATGACGTAATAGTCAGTGTCAAGCCGGCAGCGAGGGGAGGCACACGTCGCGTCATGCTCGTCAAGGAATTGTAAGTTAACACATCATAACATTAACCTAGACCCTTGAGTGACCTATACCATCAATATTAACCCTCTCTGTGACCTTGGATATAGTTAAAGTCCCTGGGATATTGATATTTAGGCCTATGGAGATGATAAGGTGAAGGGGGCAGATCGGACAGCATTGGTTATCGAACTGGCTAAGACGTGTCTGTTTCATGTCAAAAATATAGGCCAAGGACACCTATTTTGACCCCTTAGGCCTATTTGGGAGGCTTAAATTACTACTCAGATAATGGGGACTCAAAATAGGGTGGTCTAGGTTAGGTTAGGTCAGATAGGGAGTTTTATTTAATGGGTGGTTGTGGTAATGGGCGAAATGGTGTCAAGGCTATGTGTATTAATGGGTTCTAATGGTGTATGGGTGAGGTGAAATGGGGATAATGGTTAATAGGTGTAATTAGGTCAGTCACCCATTACGTATTGGTAGTAGACGTTAAAATGGTTGTTTATCAGGAAATGGGGAGGTGAAATGGGGATAATGGGGGAGGATAAGGGGAGTTTAAATGGGTAATGGGTGTAATTAAGCCAGTCACCCATTAGTTATTGATATTTAAATGGGTGTATGGTGAGGATAATGGGTGTTTACATGGGGTTAATGGTTAATGGGTGTTGTTAGGCCAGTCAGCCATTGATAATTATTGATGTTGAAATGGGTGTTTACCGTAGTGTTGGTAAAAATGGACGAGGACTGCGCGGTCATTTTTTTTGTGTTCTGTCAAAAATTAGGCTATGGATATTTTGTGTATTTATTTAAGGTAAATTTTTACGATGGCACCAAACTTCCCTACACAATTGGGAGCATGGTTTTTGTTTACCTTATTGTATTCTAAGAGACATTTTCTCTTTGAGCTTTCCATCGCAAATCAATAGTTTCGGAGATATAGAACATTTTAGGTGGGGGGAGGAATAAGTCTCCTTGTTTACAAAATGCCTCCCTCTTCCTCTTCTTGTGACCTGCATCGCTTTTGTTTCGGAGGCGCACCCATGGCTACCTTACCTAACCTAACCTTACCTTACCTTACCTTACCTTACCTTACCTTACCTTACCTAACCTTACCTTACCTAACCTGAACCTAACCTAACCTAACCTAACCTAACCTAACCTAACCTAACCTTACCTTACCTTACCTTACCTAACCTTACCTAACCTTACCTTACCTTACCTTACCTTACCTTACCTTACCTTACCTTACCTTACCTTACCTAACCTTACCTTACCTTACCTTACCTTACCTTACCTAACCTAACCTGAACCTGAACCTTACCTTACCTTACCTTACCTTACCTTACCTTACCTTACCTTACCTAACCTTTAACCTCCTCACTGGGTCCAATAATAAAAACGTTTAATAAAATACCAAACAAAAGCGATGCAGGTCACAAGAAGAGGAAGAGAGGCATTTTGTAAACAAGGAGACACATTCCTCCCCCCACCTAAAATGTTCTATATCTCCGAAACTATTGATTTGCGACGGAAAGCTCAAAGGGAAAATGTCTCTTAGAATACAATAAGGTAAACAAAAACCATGCTCCCAATTGTGTAGGGAAGTTTGGTGCCATCGTAAAATAATACCTTACTGAATTTGCTAAGGGGTGCATGGGTGTATGGGGGAGGTGAAATGGGGTTAATGGGTGTAATTAGGTCAGTTATCCATTACCCATTGGTTATTGATATTAAAATGGGTGTTTATTATGGGTTCTATGGGTGTATGGGGAAGGATAATGGGTTTTTAAATGGGGATAATGGTATATGGGTGTAATTAGTCCACTCACCCATTAGTTATTTAATAGATAATGGGTGTTTAGAGGTCTGTCAAAATTAAGGCTATGGGCTATTTTGTCTGAGCTCAATTTGCTAGGTTTAAATGAGTGTTTTAATGTATAGTTTAAATGGAAATAATGGGTAATGGGTGTAATTAAGCCAGTTCTCCATTACCTATTAGTTATTGATATTAAAATGGGTGTTATATGGGTGTATGGGGGAGGATAATGGGGATAATGGTTAATGGGTGTAAGTAGGCCAGTTCCCCATTACCCATTAGTTATTTGATAGATAATGGGTGTCTAGTTGGCTCAGTATTTTGTCTATTTAGTACTTAATTTGCTAGGTCTATATGGGTTTGAATGGGTAATGGGTGCAATTAGGTCACTCACCCATTACCCATTGATATACATGTTAAAATGGGTGTTTAGTAGTCTGTCAAAACACTCAAAATCAAGGCTATGGGTATTTTGTCTATTAACTCAATTTGCGAGGTATGTATGGGTGTTTTATTGTATAGGTAAGATAATGGGTGGTAGGTTAGCATGGGTGGGTATGGGTGAGGGTGGCTAATTTCATGGGTTCTTAGATTTTTTATTTTTTTATTTTATTTTTTTATTTTTATATAAACACCGACTATTATTTCCTGGCCAAGTTTTATTGCTTTCTCGGGTGGAGATACATTCAATTTATTATATTGTTTAGATGGTATGTTTTTAAAAGAATAGCTATAGGTTTTTTTTTTTTTTAACTAGATTTCCTTTTAGTGTTTTTACTGCGGTCGGACTAAACACCGCAAACTACCAGCAAACCACCAGCAAACCACTCACAAACCACTGAAACTCCCTTACATTGCATGCAAATCAATAACAAAACATTAATATCTTTCAGCAAACTAACCACAAACCACCAAAAACTACCACAAACCACTGAAACTCCCTTAGGTTAGGTTAGGTTAGGTTAGTGGATAGTTGACTGAAAGATATGTGTTTTGCTATTGATTTGCATGCAATGTGAGGGAGTTTCAGTGGTTTGTGGGTGGTTTGCGGGTGGTTTGTGGGTGGTTTGCTGGTGGTTTGCTGGTGGTTTGTGGGTGGTTTGTGGGTGGTTTGTGGGTGGTTTGCTGGTGGTTTGTGGGTGGTTTGCTGGTGGTTTGTGGGTGGTTTGTGGGTGGTTTGCTGGTGGTTTGTGGGTGGTTTGTGGGTGGTTTGTGGGTGGTTTGTGGGTGGTTTGTGGGTGGTTTGCGGGTGGTTTGCTGGTGGTTTGCTGGTGGTTTGCGGTGTTTAGTCCAACCCTTTTACTGTACCTACATAACTATCATTACCTATTATTTTATTTCTTCACTGTTACACACTAGATTTTTTAAGGGATGGGTTTTTGAAAGTAGGCCTATATATTTTTTAAGGGATGGGTTTTTAAAGTAGGCCTATATATTTTTGAAGGGGTGGGTTTTTAAAGTAGGCCTATATATTTTTGAAGGGGTGGGTTTTTAAAGTAGGCCTATATATTTTTTAAGGGATGGGTTTTTAAAGTAGGCCTATATATTTTTTAAGGGATGGGTTTTTAAAGTAGGCCTATATATTTTTTAAGGGATGGGTTTTGAAAGTATGCCTATATATTTTTTAAGGGATGGGTTTTTAAAGTAGGCCTACCGTATATTTTTTTTTTTTTTTTTTGTAGCTAGATTCCTTTTTGTATTTAGATTTTATGTTTTGTTATTAAATTTCTTGACTTTTGACAGACCACTAGACACCCATTATCTATTAAATAACTAATAGGTAATGGGGAACTGGCTTAATTACACCCATTAACCATTATCCCCATTTAAAAACCCATTATCCTCCCCCATACACCCCTATAACACCCATTATCTATTAAATAACTAATGGGTAATGGGGAACTGGCCTATTTACACCCATTAACCATTATCCCCATTAAAAAACCCATTATCCTCCCCCATACACCCATATAACACCCATATTAATATCAATAACTAATGGGTAATGGGGAACTGGCTTAATTACACCCATTAACCATTATCCCCATTTAAAAACCCATTATCCTCCCCCATACACCCCTATAACACCCATATTAATATCAATAACTAATGGGTAATGGGGAACTGGCTTAATTACACCCATTAACCATTATCCCCATTTAAACTATACATTAAAACACTCATTTAAACCTAGCAAATTGAGCTCAGACAAAATAGCCCATAGCCTTGATTTTGAGACCACTAAACGCTTATTGCCTGATAGATTAGGACAAATTATTACTGAATTAACGTATGTTGTAAATCACTACCTAATTCAGGAGATATTACGTGGGTCAGTTTATAGTTTCACCCAACCAACGATTTTCTGATGCGCCTTATGTTTTTCTGGTGTGGTTTTATGTGTTTTGAATGAATCTGCTAACCGTTTCTGTCGCAATTTTTTTTTCTTTTTTTTTCTATTTGCAAAAAGGACAAAAAAGCAAAACAATGAACCTAAACCTAACCTAACCTTTACCTATATACCTAACCTAACCCATACCTAACCTAACCTATACCTATACCTAACCTAACCCATTCCTAACCTAACCTAACCTTTACCTATACCTAACCTAACCCATACCTAGCCTAACCTAACCTAACCTAACCCAGGGATGTCAATTTTCCGCGGATTCACAGATTTCCGAGTATTTTATTGCCAGCTGGGTCATTTCTGTAAATCGTGTAGATTCGGGTTAAAAATGTAGGGGGTGGGGGTGTACATAGTTGGCTAGCCCTGTGTTAACCTGTGAATTGTCATGGTTGCCAATGTTACTATAGTTGTATCATGTATATGGTAAACTGCCTGATCTGATCGTTACATTTGATATGTTGTGAGATATATTATATTGCATGTACATGTTATTTGGCAATATGAATACAAGTTTACTATTCATTGTGTGTGCATGTTATTATCATGATTATAGTTATAGTGAAACTTATTTGATATTGGATTATTCAATAATTCGAAGTTGGTCATCAAATCATATTTGAGCTGTATTTGATGAGGTTTCTTCTGTTACAAAACATGTTAACATTTTGTTGTGATTACTTTTCCAACGTAAACAGTGTTAATAATAAACATTTATCATGTCAAAATGGTTAGTAATTCATATACATTTCACAATTTAAGTTGCATGATATACCATATATAATATATACATTTACACAAGTTGTGGACACAAAAACAGACAAAATTGAGACCAGAAATTATTATAGATATAACCAAGGACCTCTCAGAAGCTCTCTCAGAGCATGAAATTTACAAAAATTCTCGGACCCCGAACCCCCAGCTGGGAGGTTCCCTCGCTACGCTCGGTCAGCTTCGCTGCGCTCGGATGAGTTGGTCGTCCTATTATTTTATTTCAGATTTTTTTTTCTTTTCTTGTTGACATCCCTGTATACCTAACCTAACCTTTACCTAACAAAAAAAAAAACTAAAAAAACTAACCTTTATCTACCTAAAAAAAAAAAAAAAAAAAATTGCGACCGAAACGGTTAGCAGATTCAAAAAAATTGCGACAGAAACGGTTAGCAGATTCATTGAAAACACATCAAAACACACCAGAAAAACATAAGGCGCATCAGAAAATCGTTGGTTGGGTGAAACTATAAATTATCCATTACGTACGTGTTTCTTAAAGGATCGTTTGAGTCGTGTTACTTAAGCCCCTTGTATCATAACCTAACTTTTACCTATACCTAACCTAACCCATACCTAACCTAACCTATACCTAACCTATACCTAACCTAACCTTTACCTAACTAATGTCAATGTTTTCTATACCTACCGTAATTAATATATTGTTTTGATTGGATGTTTTTTAATAAGGAAAATAGCAGACTTTTTTTATTTCATCTAGTTTTCTTCTCTGTTATATTTTTCCTCACTATCCTTGCTGTTAGTTAAGCTATTTCATAATTTATTTGTATTACCTCTAGGTACTTCTACATAGGGTCTGGTGATATAAGGGGGTTACCCATTACCAAGGGGTTGAATGGACAGTTATTTAATGGTTCCTTAGGTCATGACTACTATTGAGAAGCATCACAGCTTTACCCTCATGACCTTTGACCTATTAACCTTTACCAACCACCTGCCTCTCTGTACCTCCAAGACATCAGTATTTACTATAGCATATTTCTTTCCTATATTTATCCTATATTTTCCTATAGGTTTTCTGTATATTACTCAAACACCCAGATTGTAGTCAGTCATGGCTTGGATCCGATCAGTCTAAATGCCTCATATTTTTCACTGGTTTCATATATTTTTCAACAGACCCTCCTGCTAGTTCACTAACCCAACATGGACATTTGGTCGATTTTCTAAACATGGACTTGGGCTCACCTAAGACTAACCAAGGCTTTAGACCAGACATTTAAGCTTTCTAACCATTTCTCCAGGGTGTTTAGTCTCAGATTAGAATTGCTAGACACTCACTAACCTCCCCAACATCCAAGTCTAATGATATTATACCCCGGACAAATGTTTAAAGCACTGAAAGGTCTGTCTAAAGCCATGGGTAGTCTTAGGTTAGCAAATGTCCATGTTTAAAAGTCAGTCATGGCTTGGATCCGATCAGTCTAAATGCCTCATATTTTTCACTGGTTTCCCGACTTTGCTTAGGAAATAGATCATCGTGATACATTATGACATAGTAAACATTAGAAACTATAGATGATCTTGATATATAATGACACAGTAAGCATTATAGCTATCCATGAGAGGTGATAAGTGCATAAAAGTAAAGTATATATTTTAGTCAACCCCAAAAATCATACAGAAAATCTTGATAAGTTATGACAGTACTAAGCATCTAAAACTACACAAGAGAGGTGAATATTGCACAAAGTTAAGAATATATTTAAGTTAACATAAGCATTGATATAAGGTTGACTTTAAATATAGACTTTACTTTTATGCAATTACCGGTATCACCTCTCATGGATAGCTATAGATGCTTACTGGGCCATTATATCTCAAGATTATCTATAGTTTCTAATGTTTACTATGTCATAATGTTAACTTAATACCTCTAAATACATTTCTATATAGGTAAGATTAGCAGTATGTATGGCTTTTTTCACTAGTTTGTATGCTATGCTTAGGAATTTATAGATAATTTTGATATATGATGGCATAGTAAACATATATAGCTATCCATGAGGGGAGAAAATTGCATGGAAGTAAAGTATTTATATGCAAGTCTACCCTCTCGACCTCCAAATAGGGGCATTTTCATAGTAACCATCAGTAATAATTGAAATAAAGCAATGAACGCTATCTTAATATTTGTGTAGCTGATTGTGTTTTTCAGTTAATTGAAAAGCACTTCATTGACAAACATCATCCAAAATTTCAAGGATCTATGTCAACTTTTTTCAGCGCCCAAAAGTGTTCGAATGTTGGACGGAACTTGGTATCTCATTTAATTTATTTAGTTATTGGGATTGCCATTACTACTGCTTGTATATACAGCCAAATTCCCAACATCCGACCTCCAAACATCCGACTTGTCCAAACAACCGACTTTTTTCACCACCACATTGTGTCTTGTTTTGGCCATTTATTTTACTTCGTTTTTTTTAAAGTTTTTAGAAATCATTGATGTGTGGCTTTATTTATGCACGAATTTTACTTTCGCGTATACCACTGGATCGGCCTTCAAGAGCTGCATCTTTTATGTTCTATACCATTTTGTCCTTACGTTTATGGTTACTGTGATATCCGAACATCCGACTATTCCAATTATCCGACCTACCTTCGGTCCCCCCAAGGTCGGATAATTAATACTTAGCTGTGTGTAAAATGTATTATTTACCACAATTAAAATAGGTTAATATGTTATAAAATATACGCGTTAAATATAATAAGTATGTATCATTTATATAATCAGCGCCGACATCGTTT
>JACEEZ010007521.1:230000-296598 GCA_016584305.1 Chionoecetes opilio
GAGAGAGAGAGAGAGAGAGAGAGAGAGGAAGAGAGAGAGAGAGGCGCTACGAATTTTACTAACTAGGGTAAAAAAATGTGGCCTTTGGTCAATCCGTGGGGATATTTTTCCTGCTGGGGAAAAAGATGGCGGCAGGGGTGTCCGGTCGGCTTTTCAGTTTATAGTACATGTCTCTAGTGGCACATACAAATCTGTAGTGATGCTAAAATTCGTAATATTTGCCTGGCTTCATTAGTGCAGTGGCGACTATAGCGTTATTGCCGGTAAGAATTTGTAGATCATCTTGATACAAAATGGCAAAGTAAGTATCTATAATTATCCAAGACAGAAGAAATTGGTATGAAAGTAGAGCTTATATTTAAATCAACCCATTAAACCTAACCTAACCTAACCTAACCTAACCTAACCTAACCTACCTAACCTAACCTAACCTAACCTAACCTACCCAACCCATTAAAAGCATACAGATAATCTTTATATATAGTGACATACGAAGCATCTAAAACTATACCAGACAGAATAAAATGGCATAGAAACAGAGCAAATATTTAAGTCAACCTCCCCATACCCTAAAAAAAGCAAAAACATTCCTATATAAAATTTAGAAACATTCCTAAATAAGATCAGCCGTGTGTATGTGATTAGCCGAGTCTTTCCGAGGCAGTGTATAAGCAAGGTCTTGTTAAGCTTCTCCCTCATCCTCCTGCTGCCTAGTCACTAATCCCTGCACGTGTCATGTCTGCAGGATCAGCCTCACTTCAGCCTTACCTACCTAGTGCTAAAAATGTTATGGCAGTAGAGAGAAATTAGCATATTGCAGTCACATATGAGCACACAGTAAGTAAGTAGTATGTAGGAGCCTTAAGAGGAGGGTGATGGCTGCAGGATCAGGGTCACTAACTTGCCCTGAGCCTCACCTTCTGCATAAAGTTATGACGGTAAAACTAAATTAGGACATTGCACAAGTTATGAAGGTATATATTAGGACATTGCACAAGTTATGAAGGTAAACATAAATTAGGACATTGCACAAGTTATGGAGGTAAAAATAAATTAGGACATTGCACAAGTTATGGAGGTAAAAATAAATTAGGACATTGCACAAGTTATGGAGGTAAAAATAAATTAGGACATTGCACAAGTTATGAAGGTAAAAATAAATTAGGACATTGCACAAGTTATGAAGGTAAAAATAAATTAGGACATTGCACAAGTTGTGAAGGAAAACATAAAATAGGACATTGCACAAGTTATGGGGGTAAAAATAAATTAGGACATTGCACAAGTTATGACAGTAAAAATAAATTAGGACATTGCACGAGTTATGGAGGTAAAAATAAATTAGGACATTGCACAAGTTATGACAGTACAAATAAATTAGGACATTGCACAAGTTATGGAGGTAAAAATAAATTAGGACATTGCACAAGTTATGAAGGTAAAAATAAATTAGGACATTGCACAAGTTATGAAGGTAAAAATAAATTAGGACATTGCACAAGTTATGAAGGTAAAAATAAATTAGGACATTGCACAAGTTGTGAAGGAAAACATAAAATAGGACATTGCACAAGTTATGGGGGTAAAAATAAATTAGGACATTGCACAAGTTATGACAGTAAAAATAAATTAGGACATTGCACGAGTTATGGAGGTAAAAATAAATTAGGACATTGCACAAGTTATGACAGTACAAATAAATTAGGACATTGCACAAGTTATGGAGGTAAAAATAAATTAGGACATTGCACAAGTTATGACAGTACAAATAAATTAGGACATTGCACAAGTTATGACAGTAAAAATAAATTAGGACATTGCACAAGTTATGACAGTAAAAATAAATTAGGACATTGCACAAGTTATGGAGGTAAAAATAAATTAGGACATTGCACAAGTTATGAAGGTAAAAGTAAATTAGGACATTGCACAAGTTATGGAGGTAAAAATAAATTAGGACATTGCTCAAGTTATGACAGTAAAAATAAATTAGGACATTGCAAGAGTTATGGAGGTAAAAATAAATTAGGACATTGCACAAGTTATGAAGGTAAAAATAAATTAGGACATTGCACAAGTTATGGAGGTAAAAATAAATTAGGACATTGCTCAAGTTATGAAGGTAAAAATAAATTAGGACATTGCACAAGTTATGGAGGTAAAACTAAATTAGGACATTGCACAAGTTATGGAGGAAAGCATAAAATAGGACATTGCACAATTTATGGGGGTGAAAATAAATTAGGACATTGCACAAGTTATGGAGGTAAAAATAAATTAGGACATTGCACACACACATAGAGGACATGTAAAAAAAAATAGGAAAAGGGAGATGCCTGAACAACATAAAGAAGAGTGCAGTGTCAAGATAAATACAGACTCACCTTTTGTAATAATGTTATGCCATTAAAAATATATAACCACATTACACACATACACGAACATACAGACACACTCCAATGAGACACCCATGAGTACTCTGTAGTGTAGTGGCTAGCACACCCGGGTCACAACAGAGAGATCCCGGGTTTGATCCCTGGCCGGAGCGGAAAAAGCCGGGCGGTCTCCTTAAAAACCCGAGTCCCTGTCCAGTGTCCACCCAGCAGTGAATGGGTACCAGGTGTTAGCCGGGGGTTTGTGACCCGCCTCCCGGGGTGGTGGCTTTCCCCAACAGGCCAACACTAAGCAGTAAGGAAGCAAATGGAAAATGTAGCTATGGAGACGAGGCCATAGGAGTGTAGCTCAGACAGGCCCTGTAAAATACAACTAGTAGGTAAATACATGGTGCCAGCAAGGAATATCTAATGCTATGTACAGGAACTCTCTTATTATCAAACATTATTAATTTCCGAGGTTTGCAATTATCTCAATGTATGTATGTATGTAGGTATGTATCTCAAAATGTATGTATGTATGTATGTATCTCAAAATGTATGTATGTATCTCAAAATGTATGTATGTATGTATGTATCTCAAAATGTATGTATGTATGTATGTATCTCAAAATGTATGTATGTATGTATGTATGTATCTCAAAATGTATGTATGTATGTATGTATGTATCTCAAAATGTATGTATGTATGTAGGTATGTATCTCAAAATGTATGTATGTATGTATGTATCTCAAAATGTATGTATATATGTAGGTATGTATCTCAAAATGTATGTATGTATGTATCTCAAAATGTATGTATGTATGTATCTCAAAATGTATGTAGGTATGTATCTCAAAATGTATGTATGTATGTATCTCAAAATGTATGTATGTATGTAGGTATGTATCTCAAAATGTATGTATGTATGTATCTCAAAATGTATGTATGTATGTAGGTATGTATCTCAAAATGTATGTATGTATGTATCTCAAAATGTATGTATATATGTAGGTATGTATCTCAAAATGTATGTATGTATGTATCTCAAAATGTATGTATGTATGTAGGTATGTATCTCAAAATGTATGTAGGTATGTATCTCAAAATGTATGTATGTATGTATCTCAAAATGTATGTAGGTATGTATCTCAAAATGTATGTATGTATGTATGTATGTATGTATCTCAAAATGTATGTAGGTATGTATCTCAAAATGTATGTAGGTATGTATCTCAAAATGTATGTATGTATGTATGTATGTATGTATCTCAAAATGTATGTAGGTATGTATCTCAAAATGTATGTAGGTATGTATCTCAAAATGTATGTATGTATGTATCTCAAAATGTATGTATGTATGTATCTCAAAATGTATGTAGGTATGTATCTCAAAATGTATGTATGTATGTATCTCAAAATGTATGTATGTATGTATCTCAAAATGTATGTAGGTATGTATCTCAAAATGTATGTAGGTATGTATCTCAAAATGTATGTATGTATGTATCTCAAAATGTATGTAGGTATGTATCTCAAGATGTATGTAGGTATGTATCTCAAAATGTATGTATGTATGTATGTATGTATGTATCTCAAAATGTATGTAGGTATGTATCTCAAAATGTATGTAGGTATGTATCTCAAAATGTATGTAGGTATGTATCTCAAAATGTATGTATGTATGTATCTCAAAATGTATGTAGGTATGTATCTCAAAATGTATGTAGGTATGTATCTCAAAATGTATGTATGTATGTATCTCAAAATGTATGTAGGTATGTATCTCAAAATGTATGTAGGTATGTATCTCAAAATGTATGTAGGTATGTATCTCAAAATGTATGTAGGTATGTATCTCAAAATGTATGTATGTATGTATCTCAAAATGTATGTATGTATCTCAAAATGTATGTATGTATGTATCTCAAAATGTATGTATGTATGTATCTCAAAATGTATGTATGTATGTATGTATGTATCTCAAAATGTATGTATGTATGTATGTATGTATCTCAAAATGTATGTAGGTATGTATCTCAAAATGTATGTATGTATGTATCTCAAAATGTATGTAGGTATGTATCTCAAAATGTATGTATGTATGTATCTCAAAATGTATGTAGGTATGTATCTCAAAATGTATGTATGTATGTAGGTATGTATCTCAAAATGTATGTATGTATGTATCTCAAAATGTATGTATGTATGTATGTATGTATGTATGTATCTCAAAATGTATGTAGGTATGTATCTCAAAATGTATGTATGTATGTATGTATGTATCTCAAAATGTATGTAGGTATGTATCTCAAAATGTATGTATGTATGTATCTCAAAATGTATGTATGTATGTAGGTATGTATCTCAAAATGTATGTATGTATGTATCTCAAAATGTATGTATGTATGTATGTATGTATCTCAAAATGTATGTAGGTATGTATCTCAAAATGTATGTATGTATGTATGTATGTATGTATGTATCTCAAAATGTATGTAGGTATGTATCTCAAAATGTATGTATGTATGTATCTCAAAATGTATGTATGTATGTATCTCAAAATGTATGTATGTATGTATCTCAAAATGTATGTATGTATGTATGTAAGCTCAACTAACACGCCTGGAATTTATAAAGCTCACCATATAAGTCTAAGCATTATTCGTGTACTATACTTTTTATTTCATTGTTCTCAGCATTTGTTTGGATGAAAAGCAATTGTAATATTAAATATGTCTCTATTAACTATTTCTCTCATAAAACTATTTCTCTTCTATACCTCTATTAACTCTCTATTAGCTATTAACTGTATGTCTATTAACTCTCTATTAGCTATTAACTGTATGTCTATTAACTCTCTATTAGCTATGAACTGTATGTCTATTAACTCTATTAGCTATTAACTCTCTATTAGCTATTAACTGTATGTCTATTAACTCTATTAGCTATGAACTGTATGTCTATTAACTCTATTAGCTATTAACTGTATGTCTATTAACTATATTAGCTATTAACTGTATGTCTATTAACTCTATTAGCTATTAACTGTATGTCTATTAACTCTATTAGCTATTAACTGTATGTCTATTAACTCTCTATTAGCTATTAACTGTATGTCTATTAACTCTATTAGCTATTAACTGTATGTCTATTAACTCTATTAGCTATTAACTGTATGTCTATTAACTATTAGCTATTAACTGTATGTCTATTCACTATATTAGCTATTAACTGTATGTCTATTCACTATATTAGCTATTAACTGTATGTCTATTGACTCTATTAGCTATTAACTGTATGTCTATTAACTATATTAACTCTGTCTTTGCCTTTTTGCAGTCGAGTCATCCTCCCTGTCACAGTAGAGGAGGTAAGAACCTATACAATTACTAAGGATTTTGATATAATGATAAAATACATTCTCATCTCCTAACCTTTGCATTAACCCCTTCACACCCAGATATTTCCTTTGCTATATGAAATTGTCTGTTGTTAGCCATAAAAATACGGAAAAGTAACTGAATATACAAAATTAGTTAATCTACAAGGATACTAAACTGGTCATATCTATTAAATATTGCTTATACTCACTAAAAATCGTCTAATGGTACCCAAATTACAATGGAAATTACGTTCTGGGCTTCAAGGGGTTAATAACATAGCTACCTACACATAAATTCCATCCTTCTTAGTTGATATGATGATTTAATATGTTCAATAAGCCTCATCTCTAACATTTGCATCAATAACATGGCTACACATGTTTTATCCTATTCTATTATCCTATTATCCTTTCTATCTATCCTTATATCCTAGTATCCTTTCCTATATTTTTCTCTTATTTTGCCCCTCACCTATATTTTTGTCTGACCTTCGCCCCCTCAGTACCAAGTCGCCCAGCTGTACAGTGTCGCGGAGGCCAGCAAGAATGAGACCGGCGGAGGGGAGGGGGTGGAGGTGCTGAAGAATGAGCCCTTCGACAACTACCCGCTGCTGGGCAACAGATTCAGCAGCGGGCAGTACACCTACAAAATATACCATCTCAAAAGGTGAGGCTGTCGTCGTAAGATCAAGCTGTTGTTAGAGTGGAAGGGATGTTGCAACTGTTAAGATTAATGCTCGTATACGTAGTCACATAACATGATTGCTCGTGGTAATTGCTATGATTTTGTTCCATTTCTACTCAGTCAAAATTATTCACTTGATCTTGTAGCTGCCATGGAAAGTACTAGAGCAATCCTACAGTACTCCTATTGCAATCACAACAGAGATCTTGTAGCTGCCATGGAAAGTACTAGAGCAATCCTACAGTACTCCTATTGCAATCACAACAGAGATCTTGTAGCTGCCATGGAAAGTACTAGAGCAATCCTACAGTACTCCTATTGCAATCACAACAGAGATCTTGTAGCTGCCATGGAAAGTACTAGAGCAATCCTACAGTACTCCTATTGCAATCACAACAGAGATCTTGTAGCTGCCATGGAAAGTACTAGAGCAATCCTACAGTACTCCTATTGCAATCACAACAGAGATCTTGTAGCTGCCATGGAAAGTACTAGAGCAATCCTACAGTACTCCTATTGCAATCACAACAGAGATCTTGTAGCTGCCATGGAAAGTACTAGAGCAATCCTACAGTACTCCTATTGCAATCACAACAGAGCTGGCATGACATATTGATTTCATTAGGACAAGACAAAAAGTGAACAGTGACCACGTACAATGATGGTATGTGACTACGAATACGGGCATATGACTCGCTGTTAAATGGGAGTGTGTAAGGGAAGAGAGGTTGTTAGAGTAGGACTATAATGGATGTTAAGTGTTAGATAATGACTAAATACCTTTTTTTTTTTTTTTTTTTTTTTTTTTTTTATGTTGGAGCCTATAGCGCCTGTAGGCTTATAGAGGTCATGATGATGTTGGTTGAACTCGCCCGTTGGTGGCGCCGGCTGGATTCTTATAGTGACACCTGCTGTGGTCTTATGTGAAGATCCCGTTTTCTCTGACGTTATCTTCAATTTAGAACTGACCAAATAGGCCTGTTAAATGGGAAGATAGAGTGTTGGGGTGTGTAAGAGTGAGAGAAGGGACAGTACACCTACAAAATATACCATCTTAAAGGGTTAGTTACTGTCGTTAGAGTACGAGGGATGCTGGAAGGGTACTCGCCCATGAAGTCCTTGTTAGTTAATAGGAGAAGGGATTACGTATTCACATTCACGACATTCACAAAATGTTTCAAATTCACATTCACGGCATTCATACGCATTCACGAAATGATTCATGAAATGCGTAACTTTAGTCATGAGAAGAGATTGAAACTATTAAATTTACACTCACTCGAGAGGCGTAGAGTAAGGGGCGATCTGATAGAAGTTTTTAAGTGGATCAAGGGATACGATATAGGCGATGTAGGAAAAGTTCTTAAGGTTAGTAAGCAGGGTAGAACGAGAAGTAACGGATTCAAGCTGGAAAAGCGTAGATTTAAAAAGGAAATTGGGAGAAACTGGTTCACAAATAGGGTGGTGAATGATTGGCATGGACTCAGTCGTCAGGTGGTTAGTGCGGAGTCTATTGGGGTCTTTAAAAGGAGCCTGGATAAATTCATGGATGGGGAAGAGAGGTGGATATAGGTAGAGTTAGATAACAGGAACTACCTCGTGTAGGTCTCACGGCCTCTTGTTGCTTCCTTACTTTCTTATGTTCTTATGTTCACCCTTTCTAGCATTAGTTTTCTAGCCTTAAAGTTTACTAGATTTACTATAACTCTTACCTGTCACCAAGCTACACAGTGGGTACAGTCATGTTACAGGTTGACGTTCCCAAACTCGGCAACCTCGGGACCAGCGCCGAGCCGAGTAATGGAATTTTCCGACTTTTAGAACGTAGATATATTAAGGGGAAAAAAAGCATGAAAATCACATGAAAAAAATTAAGGTAGTTAGATAATCCCTCCCTACCCCGAAACTAGGTCACTGAGTCCATTATAATGTGGTGAGGGTGACGAAATTATTCTAAAAAGAGGATTGTATACTTCAATATGTAGGAAAAAAGCTATATTTCACCGATAAGAAACCGAGCGGCCTAGTGTGGTGGCACCCAGCGGCCGACCCGGCAACTACGCGCCGGGTTTTGGGTGTTCTGCCGTGTTTTGGAAAATCCGGAACCATAGCCGAGTTTTGGGTGTTGCCGAGTCTTGGGATGCCGAGTTTGGGAACTTCAACCTGTATCACTAACTTAAGTACATTTTAGTTACAGAATAATATATCATACTGTAGGCCATGAGATATGATGAAAAGTATTGCTTCACTCTTACACATTAAAAGTTCCTCTCGGTTGCCAGTTTCTCACTTCACTCTTAATGTGCTACCGTAGATAACAGTTAAGTCGCCAGGACAACTTTTTTTTCTGTTTACAGCCGTGTGGTGGCGTTAATACTTACATTTCTACATCCATGATTTCAGGACAGTTAGAAGGGGCTATCTGGAGAGTCTGTGTCATTTTGTGTCTTCATCTGTGTCATAGTATGGCTATAAGTGAACAAATTACAAAAATATCTACAAAGTGGCTACCAACAGTCAAGTCGCCATCTAGTGTTTATTTACTGAGTGTCGTACCGATGTCGTCGTCGCCCGAAGAAAAAAACGCGTAGTGAAATTTGAAACCGTCTGTACCTGCAGATACAAAGCATAAAACAATGCCGAAACAGGGTAGATTATACAGTCATGATATAAACTACTGTGTATCATCTTCAGTGGCACATAAAAATCAGTAGTAATGCTATAATTCGTAATATATGGCGCCTGGCGACTTGACTGCAGGTGGCGACTTTACTGTTATCTACGGTAAAATGATGTGCTCTTCCATCAAGTTCTTTTTAGTCCCTGAAATCAAAGGAACTAAATTATTATCACATACTGTAGGCTATGAACACGAAGACAAGTATAGTTTCGCTCTTATATAGACGTCAAAAGTGAATCGTGGCTGTCAGTTTTTCGCATCACTCTTAATGGGGTAAAATCAAGGCTGGACAGTTTATCGGAGAGGCATTACAGCCAAATTCCCAACATCCGACCTCCAAACATCCGACTTGTCCAAACAACCGACTTTTTTCACCACCACATTGCGTCTTGTTTTGGCCATTTATTTTACTTTTTTTGTTGTTGTTGTTAGAAATCATTGATGTGTGGCTTTATTAATGCATGAATTTTACTTTCGCGTATACCACTGGATCGGCCTTCAAGAGCTGCATCTTTTATGTTCTATACCATTTTGTCCTTACGTTTATGGTTACTGTGATATCCGAACATCCGACTATTCCAATTATCCGACCTACCTTCGGTCCCCCCAAGGTCGGATAATTAATACTTAGCTGTAGTATCAAAATCAATATAACATTCACCTTACATATAAACAGTTAATCTCGGTCGCCAGTTTTTTCGCATCACTCTTAATGGGCTAAAATTAAGGTGCGTGAGTGAATCGGGAGGCTCGTGTCGGCGTCAAGACTCTCGTGCACTCGGAATATTGATTTTTTGTTATCTCAGTACTCATCTTGGCGGTTCCTCTTATACCTAAGTCCTGCCTGCCTCACTGTCCACCAGATTAGTCTATAGTCAAATCTATAATCAAGTCAATCTATAGTCAAAGTATAATCTATAGTCAAAGTATAATCTGTAGTCAAACACAGCCACACATACTGATCCTAATTCTTTTATTTCTCATGCTTGGAACCTAGATTTTTTTTCCTAGCTTCAGAATTGTACTTGTGAATTGCATACTGATTTTTTTTCAGATTAAAAATTCATAGTCAGACTTAACAGTACACATTTAAAACAACTTTTTTTTCCCGCCTTAAGGTCTGTACTTGCGAAATGCATACTGATTTTTCCATGATTTCATTGTCGAGCATGACTTTTTTTTTTTTTTTTTTTTTTTTTTTTTTTTTTTTTTTTTTTTTTTTTTTTTTTTTTTTTTTAAAGGATCGAAATTTCCTAGCTTTATACACCTAGATTTTTTTTTTTTTTTTTTTTTTTTTTTTTTTTTTTTTTTTTTTTTTTTTTTTTTTTTTATTATAACATATCTCCCCATTATTCGGATCCTTGCGTTACTCGGACCACTCCTTGGCCCAATTAGTCTGAATATGAGAGGTTTTACTGTACACATCAATTTTTTATTTATATTTTAACACTCATTTTGCCATTCCTGGTTGCAGCAAAGTTCCCGCCGACATCCATTATTTACGGGGTTTTTTTTCTTTATCTTTCCTTTTTTTGTGTGTGTGGTTTTTTTCCCTGACACTCATTTTATCCCTCCCTGGTTGCAGCAAAGTGCCTGGGTACATCCGCATCCTGGCGCCGGAAGGGTCCCTGGAGGTGCACGAGGAGGCCTGGAACGCCTACCCCTACTGCAGAACCATCATCTCCGTGAGTCACCCCCTTCCTTATCCTATCTTACCACATAGGGACATAACACTAGTCTATTTTTTTTATTATGGTCAAAATGCAGTAAGGAAGCCACGCCCCCTGCCTCCCCTTCTATTCTACGGGGCAGCTGATTGGTGCATTCCTCGTATCATCACTACCAATCACAGTAACTTCACTACTTAACAGCGGCGTGACCACTGGACAGAGCAATCTTCACTACAGAGGGATTTATTATTTTGTCACCCTCTGTAGTGAAGATTGCTCTGTCCAGTGGTCACGCGCTGTTAAGTAGTGAAGATATTGTGATGGGTAGTGATGATACGAGGAATGCACCAATCAGCTGCCCCGTAGAATAGAAGGGGAGGCAGGGGGCGTGGCTTCCTGACTGCATTTTGACCATAATCAAATAAATAGACTGTAGTATTAGTCTTGCATTAGGATAGTGTTGGGATTTGAAGAGAAAAAAAACATGCAATTAGAAAAAAGGAATCCGCTATTTTGGCTGGTAGTTATTCTTATCAGGCAGTGAAATAAGGAATTGATTTTTTTACAAGGCTAGACAAACTGTGATGTGCCTTTGTAGCCCCATTTTTAATTATCGACCATCCCCGAACCCAAATTAAAGAGATTTGTACCCCAGAGATTATTAAATTTCATGAACCCATATTACAGTTGGCAGTCATTCTATACTGTGCTTTGGTTACATTGTGTCTTCTGTAAATGGTATTGCTTTTATTGTATTCATGAATTTGTATCTGGTAATAATTATTGGTATCCTTACAAAGTCATATCGCAGTCTTGTGTGGTCAGTGTCTCAATAAATTAGTTTTGAATAGCGCTAAGCTGCATCAGTGACACATTTTTCAGCTTTAGTTACCACTTCAACTTCTTTTCATGGGTAACTATTAACTAACCCACTTATTGCCATTCCATATTATAACAGATAGGACAATAACAATAAGGAGGTTGGCCTATTTAGTTTGGGTGATATTCTTACTAAGATTCACATTTCACACAGAAAATACATAGGAATAATTTCAATGTCTTTTTATATTAGAATGATCACAAATATCAAATGCACTAATACAGATTGAAGTTCCCAAACTCGGCAACCTCGGGACCAGCGCCGAGCCGAGTAATGGAATTCTCCGACTTTTAGAACGTAGATATATTAAGGGGAAAAAAAGCATGAAAATGACATGAAAAAAATCAAAGGAAAAAATGACAATAACAGACCTGTAGAAGTACACAAAATAACAGTGTACACAACTCTACAGTCACAACACCACTGAACAATAACAACAAACAAACCGGCGGGAGAAACCAAGCGGCCTAGTGTGGTGGCACCCAGCGGCCGACCCGGCAACTACGCGCCGGGTTTTGGGTGTTTTGCCGTGTTTTGGAAAATCCGGAACCATAGCCGAGTTTTGGGTGTTGCCGAGTCTTGGGATGCCGAGTTTGGGAACTTCAACCTGTAATTTGACTGCATAAACACACAAACACAATTTTACAAGCAGAGGTCCAAAGTGAGGTTATGTGTTTCTCACTAAGGTGGGTTGACATTACACAGAAAATACATAGGAATAATTTCAATGTCTTTATATTTTAGAAATGATCACAAATTTCTAGCTTCACCCTGTATGTACATAGAATACATCAGAATAATCTTAAAGGTCTTTATATCTTAGAAATGATCACAAATATCTACCTTCACCATGTACATACATATCATCATTTCAAGAAGTAGCAGATATGTTATGTTATTCTCACTAAGATTCACATTACACAACAAATACATAGGAATAATCTTAATATCTATATAGTTTAACATGATCACAAGTTTCTGCCTTCACCTTGTACACATCATCATTTTAAGAAGTGAGGTTATGATCTTTTCACTAAGGTTGACAATACACAGAAAATATATAATAGTAATTTTGATGTCTTTATATTTGAGAATGATCACAAATATCTGCCTTCACCATGCACATATCATCATTTCAAGAAGTGAGGTAATGATCTTTTCACTAAGGTTGACATCACACAGAAAATATATAATAGTCATTTTGATGTCTTTATATTTGAGAATGATCACAAATATCTGCCTTCACCCTGTACACATCATCATTTCAAGAAGTGAGGTTATATTTCAGAACCCGAATCAGATAAAAAAATATGCAATAAGGAGTTTGGCCTATGTAGTTCGGCAGATGTTCTTACTATGATTCACATGACACACCCAAAATACATAGGAATAATTTCAACGTCTAAATTTCCAGCTCCCCCCCGTATATAGACGTCATTTCAAGAAGTAGCAGTTATGTTTCAGAACCCGGGCTATATGAAGGAAGGTTTTCACATCACCATAGAGACCCTGCATGCTCCGGGGGTCTGCCAGCAGGACAACGTGAGTGGCGGGGCAGGGCAGGCGGCCTCGGTAGTAGCATGAACTACCACCACACACCTCACTCACCCTCACACACACAGCTCTCACCTCACATGTCTCACAGTGGCTGCTTCATTAGTTACCCAGGAAAGGTTCAGGCTATTGTTTTGGGGTCATATGTCTCACTCAGAGGTGCTTGGTGCCTTGTTTTGGGGTCATATGATTAATAAATACCCAAGTAAAGGTTTAAGAAGGTTTAGAAGTACAACACAAGCCTTGAGGAACACTAAGAAAGGTCTGGTATAATCTGACACACCAAAATTTGTGTCATATCAAATTTTCAAGCACACAGGCAGAAGAAGTTCAAGAAAATAGTTTAAGCATACAAGCAAAGAGAGCTCATGTCTCCCTCAGAGGTGCTTAGTGGCTTGTTTTGTGCTCCTTTGGAAATACAAGTCTTATAACAAGCTTCTTATATGCATGGTATAAACTCTGACATACCAAATTTAGTGTCTGACATATCAAAATATTAACATGTGAACCTGTACAGCGCTTCATGTCAGAATTTGATATGCAAACGTGTCATTCCAATCCTTGTAAATATAATCGTGCTTTTCTATATCCATGCAACAGTCAGAATTATGATGCAAATACACCAATGCCACCTATGTAAACACCTCTGATGAGTCTAATACGAACAGGAACTACCACGTGTAGGTCTCGCGGCCTCTTGTAGCTTCCGTATTTTCTCATGTTCTTCAGGCATTGTAATATTTCATAGATTTCATAGATGTAAATGTACCAATGCCACCTATGTAAACACCTCCGATTAGCTACTCATTCCATTTCAAGTATGCACGTTCAGTTTCCTGGGTAATGTATTCATGTAATTTAATCCATCGTCACCACACTAGCCAATGCCTCCGACAACACTAACTTGTTATGTGAAGGACTGCAGTCTGGGATAGTCTGTCTTGCACCTCCTAACACACTGTCCTCAGCTCAGTGTACAGTCTAATGCTTAATTTAATCTCTCTTAACACCTGAGATCTGTGCACAGTGCCGTTTCTAGCCTTTTCGGTCCCTTTGCGAAATGCTGTTTGGGGCCCCTATGCGAAATGCTGTTTGGGGGCCCTATGCGAAATGCTGTTTGGGGCCCCTATGCGAAATGCTGTTTGGGGATCCTATGCGAAATGCTGTTTGGGGACCCTATGCGAAATGCTGTTTGGGGGCCCCTATTATGTAAAACTATGGTGGGGGGATTCCAAGCCCTCTAAGGTGGTCCGGGGGCACGCCTTTAATATTTAAATGCATCAATCTGGTGCACTTTAAGAGGAAAAGAGACTAGATTCTTAAAATATAGAAAGTAATGACAGCTTGGGGGCCCCTTGGTGGCTTCGGGGGCCCTGTGCAACCGCGTAGTTCGCATAGTGTACGAAACGGCCCTGACTGTGCAACGTTACCTCAGTGCCTGGAGTGATTAGTGATTGGTGTGAAGGTGAACTAATCAACTCATCCACTCATCAACTCATCCTCTTCCCCTATCTGCAACGACAGCTTAGGGGAAACGTTTAGCTGGAAAAGATTGCCGCAAACCTACTCACCCACTCACTGTCTTAGTCTCACAATTACAGCTGTTCTCATAGACTCTTCCGAATGCACGGGATTGGCCGAGGTGTTGGGTGTCGGGTGAGAATGCCGTACTCCAAGTTCGTAAAGCCTCAACACCCAACACCTGAAAGATTACCCGGATATTATCACCGCTGATCCTCTCACCGACTCACTGTCTAAGTCTCACAAATGCAGCTGTTCTCATAGAGTGTTTTGTCTCTTCTCTTCTTGTTTTGCATGACAGAATCCTGGCTATATGAAGAAAAACTTTATCGTTTCCATTGAGACTCTTCATGCGCCTGATGTTGGTACACTGGATAATGTGAGTCTGGAGTCACTCATTCTATGGTGGAGGGGTTTTAAGAAGTATTCAGTTTGTGGTTACCATACAACGATAGCGGAACGAGAAAGTAACAACGATAGTGATGGGAATATAGGAAGGAAGAATGAGATATTGATAAATGCAGAGAATCGGAGAAACGAAACATTTATCAATATCTCCGTCCTACCTGCCTTTATTTTCCGCATTTCTCTTCGCTTCGTTTTCGTGGTTTCTTTCTCGTTCCGATGTCGTTGTTTGGTGGCCACAAGTGCATGTTTACTCGTGTTTTGGTGTCTAAATTAATATTAAGGGAACTAAAATTGGATCTATCTTCTAAATTCCTTCCCTAAATTTATCTCTCAAGTTGTTAAAGCAAAAAAAAAGTATTCGTTTTTTGGTGTCTAAATTAATATTAAGGGAACTAAAAATTGGATCTATCTTCTAAATTCCTTCCCTAAATTTATCTCTCAAGTTGTTAAAGCAAAGAAAATTATTCGTTTTTTGGTATCAAAATTAATATTAAGGGAACTAAAATTTGGATCTATCTTCTAAATTCCTTACCTAAATTTCTCTTTCACGTTAGTACAGTCAATTTTTCTGTGATTTTTTGAAGTGTGCCCTTTATTGTGGACAAATTTTGAAGTATCGATGTAGTCCCATGAATGTGTTAATGTTAATGTTAATGTTAATGATCGGTGTATCAGTCTTTCATTTTCAAGTTTCAAGGAAAATCCGATGTTAAACAGAAAGAGGATGATTTAGCTAGCTTTCCTCGTTTTTTGGGGGATTAGTTCATAGTTCAATAGTGAGGATTATATAATGTGGGGTTGTATTTATATTAGAAACACAACAGTAAACCCTCTCATATTCGGAGCCTCGTTATTCGGAGCCTCATTATTCGGACTTCGACATTATTCGGACCTCCTCCTCCACCTTTTTTTGTTTTTTAAGGGGTAGGTAGGGTGTGATGATGTGAGTGAGTGAGATTAGAGGCCCAGGCAGCCAGGCAGAGCATTTATGATCCATCCCTGAGCATATACTTTATATACTGTAATTGTGGTTTCTTTGTTGTGTCCAAATGTTGTATTGGCGAGTGATCTGAGGCCATTGAGCCTTGACCTAGATCCAGCAACGGAGGTGGTATCTCCAGCTACCACCCGCTCTCCCACCACCTAGATACAACCTGCCCTTACTACTGTATCCAGCAAGCCTCCCTCGTTAGGTAGTTAACAGGTAGGAAGGCCCTGACTGGCTTGGACGAGTAATGACGTCATCAAACTTGTCATCAGTCACCAGCCAATGACAAACTTGCATTATTCGGATCCTCGCATTACTCGGACCACTCCTCGGCCCAATTAGTCCGAATAAGAGAGGGTTTACTGTATGACTCACGCTCCTATACTATTAGAAACTCCCGGTGCAGAGAGCAACCTGCATGCACCGTCACTAAGCAAAGCACAGCATGGCCAGGCAGTGAGTACCCCAACCTAGCATTTCATCAGCCACCCTCAAGGCATCACTCGGACACAGCTGCAGTCCTCACAGCCCCACACTGTCTTGGTGCCTTACTGGTGCAGCGTCCCGGCACACTGACAATTCAGACTGTCCCCGTGTTCATTGCTTCCCTGAGTCGTGCTTTGCCATCATGTAGTAGTGATTTAGTTAGTTCCTTACTTAAGTCAGAAGTCCTCATCCTGCCTAGCGGGATAGGGGACGGTTTATCCTCAAAGACTGTTAACGTCTATACTTTTCTGTCATTTATTGGCTATTTCACTTATGTAGCATCTTTCCCAGCATTTTTTAAGCCTTTATTGTTTGTTTAGGCTAATGCATGTATGTGCATGAGAGGTTTCTGCATCTTCTAAACAGCAGATGCAGATGCTAGATATAATTTATGAATGAGACGTGTGATGTACAGAATAGTATCTGGTGGATTGTATTTGTTGTGCTTTGTTAGAGACACATGAGAGAGTAGTCTTGGTAGCTACATGTAAACTCTTGAGGAGATCTTCTTAATGCCGGAAATCACTTGCTTCTCTTAGGCAAAGTAACAACGTTTTGGTGTTAAAAATGAAAGTTTTAATATTTCTCCAATAAAAATAATGAAAATGTTCAGGCAAGAATCTGATAGAGCAGTGTTGCCGTCATGCTGGAGAAAGTTTCCAACACAGGACATTGAATGTAGGAGTAGATTAACAGCTTGAATTGAATTTTGGGCCTTTGAATTAGGATAAAATAAAGTCTTCGTAAGTATTTTCACAGAAAGTTTAACCCTTTAATCGGATATGATAAAGTCTGTGTTAATATTTTCAGTGATTAATATAGTGTTGTATTATTATTGTAAGTTTCCAAACCAGGACATTAAATATAGGAGTAAATTAATATCATTATTGAATATTTTAGCCTGGATTAGGATCAAATAAAGTCTTAATTAGTATATTCAGTGATTAACGTCCTGTCGCTTACGTTCCCTAGGCTCACAGACTCACCGGAGAAAAGGTGAAGAGTAAATTGATATCTTAACTTTAAATTTTGTCCCTTGAATTACAGTAGGATAAAATAAAGTACATATCTCCATTTATACGTTGTCAGTAATTAACGAGAAGAATAATAGGATTAAAAATTTTAGCCCTTAGATTACGATAAATAATAAAGTCTCCCTAAGTATTTTCACAAAGTTTGACCCTTAAATTCAGATATAATAAAGTCTCCCTAAGTATTTTCACAAAGTTTGACCCTTAAATTCAGATATAATAAAGTCTCCCTAAGTATTTCACAAAGTTTGACCCTTAAATTCAGATATAATAAAGTCTCCCTAAGTATTTCACAAAGTTTGACCCTTAAATTCAGATATAATAAAGTCTCCCTAAGTATTTCACAAAGTTTGACCCTTAAATTCAGATATAATAAAGTCTCCCTAAGTATTTCACAAAGTTTGACCCTTAAATTCAGATATAATAAAGTCTCCATAAGTATTTTCACAAAGTTTGACCCTTAAATTCAGATATAATAAAGTCTCCCTAAGTATTTCACAAAGTTTGACCCTTAAATTCAGATATAATAAAGTCTCCCTAAGTATTTCACAAAGTTTGACCCTTAAATTCAGATATAATAAAGTCTCCCTAAGTATTTCACAAAGTTTGACCCTTAAATTCAGATATAATAAAGTCTCCCTAAGTATTTCACAAAGTTTGACCCTTAAATTCAGATATAATAAAGTCTCCATAAGTATTTCACAAAGTTTGACCCTTAAATTCAGATATAATAAAGTCTCCCTAAGTATTTTCACAAAGTTTGACCCTTAACCCCTTGAGACCCAGAACGTAATTTCCATTGTAATTTGGGTACCATTAGACGATTTTTAGTGACTATAAGCAATATTTTATAGCTATGACCTGTTTAGTATCCTTGACCACTAACTAATTTGGTATATTCAGTTATTTCTCATAATTTTATGGCTCGACAACAGACAAGTTTTTATATAGCCAAGGGAAGATCTGGGCGTGAAGGGGTTAAATTCAGATATAACAAAGTCTCTATTAGTATATTCAGTTATTAAGGTATTGTCAGGACATACAGGACATTGAATATATGAGTAAATTTATATCTTAACTAAAAATTTGGAACTTAAAATTAGCATGACAAGAGAGAGAAAAAGAAGAAAGAGAAAGAATGTCAAGGATAAAAGTCTCTCGTAGTATTTTCAGTGATTAATGTCGTGTCGCTTTCGTTCCGCAGGCCCACGAACTCACCGGGGAGAAGTTGAGGATCCGTGACGTGGTCCCCATTGACATCTCCAACGACCCCGTCAAAACCTCCGACTACAAGGCCGACGAGGACCCGATCAAGTTCAAATCTGAAAAGACCGGGCGAGGTCCCTTGATAGGACCCGAGTGGTGGAAAAAGGTACGCCGTTTCTACCTTCTATAACGATGATAATAATAATGATAATAATAATAATAATAATAATACAGTAAAACCTCACGTATTCGGACCCTCATTACAGCTAGGTCCCGAAGATACGAGCAGTTAGGTTCCACCCGGCATACTCGAAAAGCGAAATCTCGTATAACGAAACACATAACTAATGGTAAAATATAGGTTTGGTTCCAGGACCATCAATTAAAAAAGAAGAAGAAAAAAAGACATGTTTTTCAAGCTAAAATAAACTCTAGCAAACACAACAAACACACAGCGTCTATATTACCCACACTGTACTACCTATTCTGTAGGAAAAGCATTATGAAAGAGAAAATAGCACACAAAATAACATAACTGCACATTAATTAAACATAAAACATGCACAACAAGCAAAAAAGACGTTGTAATGTAGGGAACGCTGCGTGATACAAGAGAAGGTAGTGTAGCGGTCCCAAGGTTGTGGCAGCACACCTGGCTAATTACCCCTAAGGATCAGGCCGCGCCATATGCTTGATTACCCTTCAGGTCACGCCTTGCTAGGGGTGACGACTGCGGTCCCAAGGTTGGAGCCGCACACCTGGCTAATTACCCCTAAATGTCAGGCCGCGCCATATGCTTAATTACCCTTCAAGTCACGGCTTGCTAGAGGTGACCTCACTGGGGTCCCAAGGTTGGAGCTGCACACCTGGCTAATTACCCCTAAATGTCAGGCCGCGCCATATGCTTAATTACCCTTCAAGTCACGGCTTGCTAGGGGGGACCTCACTGGGGTCAACCAAATCCCCCTTTGTCCAGCCTGGGAGTGGTAGGGCGCGTATTTTGAACTTGATAATTTTACTCACCCCAGTTTGAATGTCGTAGCATTGGATTTTTGATCTCGTATATTGAAAATAGAACCTAATTTACACATCTCGTATCATCGGATTCTCGTATACCGAATGCTCGTATAACGGGACCTCCCTGTATTCGGACTTTGACATTATTCGGACCACCACTTTTTTTTTTTTTTTTTTTTTTTTTTTTTTTTTTTTTTTTTTAGGGGTCTAAATGTCCTAGCTATATTATATACACCTAGATTTTTTTTTTTTTTTTTTTTAGGGGTCGAAATTTTATAGCTAATATATATATACTACACCTAGATTTTTTTTTTTTGTTTTTTTTCCCATATCTCCCCCATTATTCGGATCCTTGCATTACTCGGACCACTCCTTGGCCCAATTAGTCCGAATATGAGAGGTTTTACTGTAATAATAATAATAATAATAATAATAATAATAATAATGTGGAGGAAAAAGGAGGCTGTTTCTACCTTCTATGAGTCTCTGTATATAATCTATAATGTATAATATCTATAAGTCTCTTCTATAAGTATATCTAGCCTTGAATTTGTGTCTATCAAAATATCTTCAATTAAAAGTGATGATACCTTCTATAAGTATCTGTGACCTAGAATTTGTCTCTCTCATCAAAATAGCTTCAAAAGGGATGCAGTTTCTAGCTTCTATAAGTATCTGTGACCTAGAATTTGTCTCATCAAAATAGCTTCAAAAGGGATGCTGTTTCTACCTTCTATAAGTATCTGTGACCTAGAATTTGTCTCTCTCATCAAAATAGCTTCAAAAGGGATGCAGTTTCTAGCTTCTATAAGTATCTGTAGTCTAGAATTTGTCTCTCATCAAAATAGCTTCAAAAGGGATGCTGTTTCTAGCTTCTATAAGTATCTGTAGTCTAGAATTTGTCTCTCATCAAAATAGCTTCAAAAGTGATGCAGTTTCTAGCTTCTATAAGTATCTGTAGTCTAGAATTTGTCTCATCAAAATAGCTTCAAAAGGGATGCAGTTTCTACCTTCTATAAGTATCTGTGACCTAGAATTTGTCTCTCTCATCAAAATAGCTTCAAAAGGGATGCTATTTCTAGCTTCTATAAGTATCTGTGACCTAGAATTTGTCTCTCTCATCAAAATAGCTTCAAAAGTGATGCAGTTTCTAGCTTCTATAAGTATCTGTAGTCTAGAATTTGTCTTTCTCATCAAAATAGCTTCAAAAGTGATGCTGTTTCTAGCTTCTATAAGTATCTGTGACCTAGAATTTGTCTCATCAAAATAGCTTCAAAAGTGATGCTGTTTCTACCTTCTATAAGTATCTGTAGTCTAGAATTTGTCTCTCTCATCAAAACAGCTTCAAAAGTGATGCAGTTTCTAGCTTCTATAAGTATCTGTGACCTAGAATTTGTCTCTCATCAAAATAGCTTCAAAAGTGATGCTGTTTCTAGCTTCTATAAGTATCTGTAGTCTAGAATTTGTCTCTCTCATCAAAATAGCTTCAAAAGGGATGCTGTTTCTACCTTCTATAAGTATCTGTGACCTAGAATTTGTCTCTCTCATCAAAATAGCTTCAAAAGTGATGCTGTTTCTAGCTTCTATAAGTATCTGTAGTCTAGAATTTGTCTCTCTCATCAAAATAACTTCAAAAGGGATGCTGTTTCTAGCTTCTATAAGTATCTGTAGTCTAGAATTTGTCTCTCATCAAAATAGCTTCAAAAGGGATGCTGTTTCTAGCTTCTATAAGTATCTGTAGTCTAGAATTTGTCTCATCAAAATAGCTTCAAAAGGGATGCTGTTTCTAGCTTCTATAAGTATCTGTAGTCTAGAATTTGTCTCATCAAAATAGCTTCAAAAGTGATGTTGTTTCTACCTTCTATAAGTATCTGTGACCTAGAATTTGTCTCTCTCATCAAAATAGCTTCAAAAGGGATGTTGTTTCTAGCTTCTATAAGTATCTGTGACCTAGAATTTGTCTCTCACATCAAAATAGCTTCAAAAGGGATGCAGTTTCTACCTTCTATAAGTATCTGTAGTCTAGAATTTGTCTCTCTCATCAAAATAGCTTCAAAAGGGATGCTGTTTCTAGCTTCTAAAAGTATCTGTAGTCTAGAATTTGTCTGTCTCATCAAAATAGCTTCAAAAGGGATGTTGTTTCTAGCTTCTATAAGTATCTGTGACCTAGAATTTGTCTCTCACATCAAAATAGCTTCAAAAGGGATGCAGTTTCTACCTTCTATAAGTATCTGTAGTCTAGAATTTGTCTCTCTCATCAAAATAGCTTCAAAAGGGATGTTGTTTCTAGCTTCTATAAGTATCTGTAGTCTAGAAGTTTTGTCTATCAAAATAACTAATTAAAAGTGATGCAGTGGGAGGAGGATAGAATGATGTGAATGTGCTGTCCATGTGTGACTAGCAGAAGGGTTACATGGAACTTTGAGGCTGTGATGACTGGCCCTCGCCCGTGGTGGCACAGGCAGATTGTTATAGTGACGCCTGTGATTAGAGGCTCATGCCGACCCCCTGTGTCCTCCTATGCACTCGCAATAGAAGGTAGAGTTAATGGGCAGCATGTGGGTATTCTTAGGCCACTCGACGGTGCAGAAAGATTTTAAGTGGCTTTTTTGGCCCTCGTCGGGGATCGAGCCCAGGTTACCGAGAACATCACTCGGAGACGCTGACCACTCTGCTACCGCCTCACAATGAGACGTGCTAATCTATTTAATATCTTTCTTTGTTCCAGTGTGACCCCGTGATGACCTGCTACAAGCTGGTCACCTGTGAGTTCAAGTGGTTCGGTCTGCAGTCTCGTGTGGAGAGATTCATTCAGGATGTTGAACGCAGACTCTTTACAAACTTCCATAGGTGAGGATGATTTTAATTGTTGCTGCCTACCGTAGATAACAGTAAAGTCGCCACCTGCAGTGATGTCGCCAGCTGCCATATATTACGAATTATAGCATCACTACTGATTTTTATGTGCCACTGAAGATAATACACAGTAGTTTATATCATGACTGTATAATCTACCCTGTTTCAGCGTTGTTTTATGCTTTGTATCTGCAAGTATAGACGGTTTCAAATTTCACTACGCTTATTTCGGGCGACGACGACAGCGGTACGACACTCAGTAAATAAACACTAGATGGCGACTCTACTGTTGGTAGCCACTTTGTAGATATTTTTGTCATTTGTTCATTTATAGCCATAATATGACACAGACTCTCCAGATAGCCCCTTCTAACTGTCCTGAAATCATGGATGTAGAAATGTAAGTATTAACGCCACCACACGTCTGTAAACAGAAAAAAAAGCTATCCTGGCGACTTAACTGTTATCTACGGTAGTGTTGTTGTGGTGTTGGCGTGTGTGCTCTCAGTAGTGTATTTGTATTTAATGGGTCCTAATCTAATGATCATATTATTTGGAGCAAAACAAAAAAAAAATATGGAACCAACATTTATCTTAATATTACTGTGATTTATATTTCAATCTACGTAATAGTTATAGAGTTATTGTGTTGTTGTTGTTGTGTTGTTATTGTGTTGTTGTTAGTGTGTTGTTGTTGTGTTGTTGTTGTGTTGTTAGTGTGTTGTTGTTGTTATTGTGTTGTTGTTCCTTATAATTGTTGTGTTGTTGTGTTTCAGGCAAGTGTTCTGTTGGACGGACCGATGGCATGGCATGACAATGGAGGACATACGCCGGTTAGAGGACAAAACTAAAGCAGAACTCGATAAAGTAAGTGTCATGTGAAGTCAGGTACGCACCCGGGAATATTTTTCAGGGGGCGGAGAGATTTTTTCCCCCAGCCAGTCGGTACTATAGTAAACCCACCAGATTCCTTCCAAGCCTCCGAACGGTAATTTTTTTTAGCCATCAACTGATTCACTTTTCAGGCCTTATTTTTTATTTCTGCTTTTGAAACAATAGTTTTGGACTTTTGGTAGTGTTAAGAGGCTTGTCCAAGGTAGTACGTGAAGCATCCGATCCGATCCGATGTGATTTCGGGGGGCAGCCTTTGCTCCGGCCCCCCCTGAGGTATTCTTCACTTTCTTTGTCGCTGATCTGTCTTTTCAATTTCATTTTTTACTGTTTTGTCCGTCACTTTCCTTACCACTTTACTTTCGGTCCCTTGATCACTTTTGCACTTCACTTCACTTGAATTGCTCTGTTGTAGCTTTTTCTCTCTTAGTTTCCACAAGTTATGTATCACCTCCTTCATGTTTCTTTTTTCTTCTTTACTTTGAAACTCAAATAGAACACTTCCTATGATACTCTCTTTGTCCTCCTCGTACAGTTGTTGTAGTCTATAAATGTTCTTCCTGTCTTCTCGATGTCGATGAAGCATAAGTGCAACCACAGCAAGGTAGACGTACACACAACCCTCGTTTTCCCGGACTAATATGGGGGAGAACTGGTCCGGGAATCGCAACAGTCCGAGGCAATTACCCACCCCCAGACGTTTATCCCACTCTAGTATTTGCTGTCCGTCAACCGCCAATATCAACTACCCCGCCGCGGACTTTTACGTCACTTTGTTGTTGTTTTTAGCGCTGCGAGGATCCCTTGGGGAACATTATGAGCCAGTGCATTTTTTAACATGCTAACTGGGCGACCAAAATGTCTCCCAGTGATGGAAAACTGTCGCCCAGTAAGGACATTTTTAAGCTACTGGGCGACGAGATATTTATTCATAAAATCCTTCCTGGATGTAATGGCTCATCATGTCTGTGTGTGTAAGATCCAGAAGTGCTTCTTATAACTGTATATGATCATTATTTGTATATATTTCTTCTTTGAATGTCTATATAATCTTGTGCCGCCATATATACCCCGGCGATTGTTTGCATAGTGACAATTTGTTGGTGTCACTGGAAGATTCATAAGCACAGCATGGAAAGGGAGGGGAGGGTCACACAACATACCAAATGGAGAAGATGATACCAAAAAGCTGTAGTTTAACAGGTATGCCTACTACCACCCTTCTGGATATCCAAGGAATGTCGCCCAGTAAGATTTGCTTAAAAAATGCTCTGCTATAAGCCCTGGTGATGTCCTATGATGCTATCACAGGCGCTGCAGTTGACCTGTCTTCCTCAGGAAGGCACAGGTGAGGCGGATGACAGCGTGTTGCCGGGAGGGATGGACGCCAGCCGCCTCCGGCAGGGTGGGCAGGTCACAGGTGGCGACATTCAGGGCAAGGAGTTGAGTGTGTAACACTACATGGTGGGAGTGGAAGTGCGGACACTGCAGCAGAAAGTGTTCAATAGTCTCAGAGACGTTCCTGCACCAGGGGCAGTGGGGGTCAGGGGACTGACGGAGGCGGTGCAGGTGAACCGTGAGTGTCGTGTGCCCAAAGGTAAACAATACGACCGTTGAGCAGGCTGCCACCTGGCGGGAGGCAGCAGAAAGTGTTCAATAGTCTCAGAGACGTTCCTGCACCAGGGGCAGTGGGGGTCAGGGGACTGACGGAGGCAGTGCAGGTGAACCGTGAGTGTCGTGTGCCCAAATGTAAACAATACGACCGCTGAGCATGCTGCCACCTGGCGGCAGGCGCGGACACTGACCAGGGGTGACAGGAGACACTCGGACCGCCGGACAACTTTGTCGATTTACGGACTGGACCAGGCATTTGTCCGGGACTCTGACATATCCCCAGACCTCTGATTTTGTCCGGCAAATCCGATATCCGGGAAAGGGAGGTCCGGGTAAAGGAGGGCTGTGTGTATTGTACATCTACATGGTCAGCTGATGCAGTCAGATCGCGAGAACCTGTAATATTTTTTTTAACTGGCTGTTAATGTATTCTGATGTCTTACAAGAAAGGAAATTTCGGGGGGGTTAGAATATTGATTTTTAAGCTGCCCCCCCCCCCCCCCCCCCCCCCCCCCCCCCCCCCCCCAGTCAGTGTTTTTAAACCCGCCAGTCAGTATAGTAAACCCCCAGTCAGTATAGTAAACCCGCCAGATATAGTAAACCCGCCAGTCAGTATAGTAAACCCGCCAGTCAGTGATAAACCCCCATCATTAGTAAACCACCCCGTCAGTATAGTAACCCGCCCAGTTAGTAAACCCACCTCAGTATAGTAAACCCGCCATCTATGTAAACCCCACCAGTCAGTATAGTAAACCCCCAGTCAGTATAGTAAACCCGCCAGTCAGTGTAGTAAACCCGCCAGTCGTATAGTAAACCCGCCATCAGTGTAGTAAACCCCCAGTCAGTATAGTAAACCCACCAGTCAGTATAGTAAACCCGCCAGTCAGTGTGTAAACCCACCAGTCAGTATAGTAAACCGCCAGTCAGTATAGTAAACCCGCCAGTCAGTTAGTAAACCCGCCATCAGAATAAACCCGCCAGTCATATATGTAAACCCGCCAGTGTATATAAACCCGCCAGTCAGTATAGTAAACCCGCCGTCAGTTAAGTAAACCCCCAGTCAGTATAGTAAACCCGCCATCTGTAGTAAACCCCCAGTCAGTGTAGTAAACCGCCATCAGTATAAACCGCCAGTCGTATAGTAAACCCGCCATCAGTATAGTAAACCCGCCAGTCAGTATAGTAAACCCGCCAGTCAGTATAGTAAACCCCCAGTCAGTATAGTAAACCCGCCAGTCATATAGTAAACCCGCCAGTCAGTATAGTAAACCCGCCAGTCAGTGTATAAACCCGCCAGTCAGTGTAAATAAACCCGCCAGTCAGTGTAGTAAACCCGCCAGTCAGTATAGTAAACCCGCCAGTCAGTATAGTAAACCCGCCAGTCATTATAAAACCCACCAGTCAGTATAGTAAAACCCGCCAGTCAGTATAGTAACCCGCCAGTCAGTATAGTAAACCCGCCAGTCAGTATAGTAAACCCGCCAGTCAGTGTAGTAAACCCGCCAGTCAGTATAGTAAACCCGCCAGTCAGTGTAGTAAACCCGCCAGTCAGTGTAGTAAACCCGCCAGTCAGTATAGTAAACCCGCCAGTCAGTATAGTAAACCCGCCAGTCAGTATAGTAAACCCGCCAGTCAGTATAGTAAACCCGCCAGTCAGTGTAGTAAACCCGCCAGTCAGTATAGTAAACCCGCCAGTCAGTATAGTAAACCCGCCAGTCAGTATAGTAAACCTGCCAGTCAGTATAGTAAACCCGCCAGTCGTATAGTAAACCCGCCAGTCAGTATAGTAAACCCGCCAGTCATTGTAAACCCCCAGTAGTGTAGTAAACCCGCCAGTCATATAGTAACCCCCGTCCAAACCCAAATATAGTAAACCACAAAACCATCATAAGTAAACCCGCCAGTCAGTATAGTAAACCCGCCAGTCAGTATAGTAAACCCGCCAGTCAGTATAGTAAACCCACCAGTCAGTATAGTAAACCCGCCAGTCAGTATAGTAAACCCGCCAGTCAGTATAGTAAACCCGCCAGTCAGTGTAGTAAACCCACCAGTCAGTATAGTAAACCCACCAGTCAGTATAGTAAAACCCGCCAGTCAGTATAGTAAACCCCCAGTCAGTATAGTAAACCCGCCAGTCAGTAATAGTAAACCACCAGTCAGTATAGTAAACCCGCCAGTCAGTATAGTAAACCCGCCAGTCAGTATAGTAAACCCTCCAGTCAGTATAGTAAACCCACCAGTCAGGTTGTAAACCCGCCATTCAGTATCAGTAACCCTCAGTCAGTATAGTAAACCCGCCAGTCATATGTGTAAACCCGCCAGTCAGTATTTGTAACCCGCCAGTCAGTATAGTAATCCCACCAGTCCCGTATAGTAAACCCGCCAGTCAGTATAGTAACCCCCCTTCAGTATAGTAAACCCGCCAGTCAGTATAGTAACCGCCATTCAGTATAGTAAACCCGCCAGTATTCCTTCCAAGCCTCCGAACGGTAATTTTTTTTGTTTATCACTTCAGCTTCTTTTCAGGCCTTTTTTTTTTATTTCTGCTTATAAACAATAGTTTTTGGACTTTTGGTAGTTGTTAAAGGCTTGTCCAAGTATTACTGAAGCATCCGATCCGATCCGATGTGATTTCGGGGTGAGCCTTTGATCCGGGCCCCCCTGACGATATTTTTCATTTCTTTGTTGCTGATCTTCTTTTCCCTTTAATTTTTTACTGTTTTTCCGTCACTTTTTCTTCCACTTTACTTCGGTCCTTGATCACTTTTGCACTTCACTTCACTTGATTGCTCTGTTGTAGCTTTTTTCTCTCTAGTTTCCCAAAAATTATGTACCTCCTTCATGTTTCTTTTTCTTCTTTACTTTGAAACTCAATAAACACTTCTATGATACTCCCCCTTTGTCCTCCTCGTACAGTTTGTTGTAGTCTATAAATGTTCCTTCCTGTCTTCTCGATGTCGATGAAGCATAAGTGCACACCACAGCTAGGTAGACGTCACACAACCCTCGTTTTTCCCGACTAATAGGGGGAGAACTGTCCGGGACCAAATGTCCAGGCAATTACCACCCCCGGACGTTTATCCCACTCTAGTATTTGCTGTCCGCAACCGTCAATATCAACTACCCCCCGCGGACTTTTAAAGTCAAATTTGTTGTTTTTAGCGCTGCGAGGATCCTTGGGAACACTATGAGCCAGTGCATTTTTTTACATGCAAACTAGCGACCAAAATGTCTCCAGTGATGGAAAACTGCGCCCAGTAAGGACATTTTCCAAGTATGGGCGACGAGATATTATTCATAAATCCTTCCTGGATGTAAGGCTCATCATGTCTGTGTGTGTAAGATCCGAATGCTTCTTATTACTGTATATGGTAATTATTCTATATTTTTCTTCTTTTATGTCCCATATAATCTTGTGCAGCCATATATACCCCGGCGATTGTTTGCAAGTGAAAATTTGTGGTGTCACTGGAAGATTCATAAGCACAGCATGGAAAGGAGGGGAGGGTCACACAACATACCAAATGGGGAAATGATACCAAAAAGCTGTAGTTTAACAGTATCCTACTACCACCCTTCTGGATATCCAAGGAATGTCGCCCAGTAAGATTTGCTTAAAAAATGCTCTGCTATAAGCCCTGGTGATGTCCTATGATGCTATCACAGGCGCTGCAGTTGACCTGTCTTCCTCAGGAAGGCACAGGTGAGGCGGATGACAGCGTGTTGCCGGGAGGGATGGACGCCAGCTGCCTCCAGCAGGGTGGCAGGTCACAGGTGGCGACATTCAGGCAAGGAGTTGAGTGTGTAACACTACATGGTGGGAGTGGAAGTGCGGACACTGCAGCAGAAAGTGTTCAATAGTCTCAGAGACGTTCCTGCACCAGGGGCAGTGGGGGTCAGGGGACTGACGGAGGCAGTGCAGGTGAACCGTGAGTGTCGTGTGCCCAAATGTAAACAATACGACCGCTGAGCATGCTGCCACCTGGCGGCAGGCGCGAACACTGACCAGGGGTGACAGGAGACACTCGGACCGCCGGACAACTTTGTCGATTTACGGACTGGACCAGGCATTTGTCCGGGACTCTGACATATCCCCAGACCTCGGATTTTGTCCGGCAAATCCGATATCCGGGAAAGGGAGGTCCGGGTAAACGAGGGCTGTGTGTATTGTACATCTACATGGTCAGCTGATGCAGTCAGATCGCGAGAACCTGTAATATTTTTTTTAACTGGCTGTTAATGTATTCTGATTTCTTACAAGAACGGAAATTTCGGGGGGGTTAGAATATTGATTTTTGTGAAAGCATCTTGCACCCTTACACCCACCCTACCATTCTTCTCTTAACACAGACACCTAAATCAAACGACTCACTTCCATTGATTACTAACTAAACTTTAAAGATAGAAATAATTGCATTCTCAAAACTTCTTCAACAAATAGAATACTGATGTTGACTCTTTCTTGTGATTGCAGGCAGAAATAATTGCATCCTCAAAACTTCTTAAACAAATAGAAATACTTTGACTCTTTCTTGTGATTGCAGGCAGAAAATTGACTCCCCAAAACTTCTTAAACAATAGAATACTGTATTACTCTTTCTGTATGAGGCATGTAAATAATTGCATCCTCAATACTTCTTAACAATAGAATAACGATGTGACTCTTTCTTGTGATTGCAGGCAGAAATAATTGCTCCTCAAACTTAAAACGAAATAGATACGATGTTGACTCTTTTGTGATTGCAGCAGAAATAATTGCATCTCAAACTTCTTAAACATAGGAATACTTTTGACTCTTCTTGTGATGCAAGGCAGAAATAATTGCAGTCCTCAAAACTCTTAAACAAATAGAATACTGATGTTGACTCTTTCTTGTGATTGCAGGCAGAAATAATTGCATCCTCAAAACTTCTTAAACAAATAGAATACTGATGTTGACTCTTTCTTGTGATTGCAGGCAGAAATAATTGCATCCTCAAAAGTCTTAAACAATAGAATACTATACCTGTTTTGCTCTGTGATGCAGGCAAAATAATTGCTCCTCAAAACTTCTCTCAAACAATAGAATACTGATTGGGCCTCTTTTGTGATTGCAGGCAGAAAAATTTCATCCTCAAACTTCTTAACAATGGAATACTGATGTGCTCTTTCTTGTGATTGCAGTGCAGAAATATTGCATCCTCAAACTTCCTTAACAAATAGAAACTGATGTTGACTCTTTCTTGTGATTGCAAGGCAGAAATAATTGCATCCTCAAAACTCTTCAACAAATAATACTGATTTGACTCTTCTTGTGATTGCAGCAGAAATAATTGCATCTCAAAACTTCTGTAACAAATAGACTACTGATGGTGACTCTTCTTGTGATTGAGGCAGAAATATTGCACTCCTCAAAACTTCTAACAAATAAATATGATGTTGGACTCTTTCTTGTGATTGCAGGCAGAAATAATTGCATCCTCAAAACTTCTTAAACAAATAGAATACTGATGTTGACTCTTTCTTGTGATTGCAGGCAGAAATAATTGCATCCTCAAAACTTCTTCAACAAATAGAATACTGATGTTGACTCTTTCTTGTGATTGCAGGCAAGAAAGGTGGGCGAGGTGCGAGGGACCAGGACAGAAGAGGGTTGAGTATGCAGCACCTACCTAGTAGTCAAGGATTGTTGTGTGGGGGGTATTGCAGGGCCCCTTTTACCTAGTTAAAACATCACTGTACGAGGAGCGGTCCTGAATCTGTCGCTGTACGATCTAGAAACGATGCTCAATCTGACACGACAGAAATGACGCTGGTCGCGTATACTATGAGGAAAACGAACCTCAGATTGTCATGAATCCTATGTTTGAGCCCGAGTACGAGGTGGATGAACATGTGTTAGCAGAGCCTGAGGTTCAGCAGGAGGACCTGGCACTTTTCCAAAACATGGATTGGTAAATAAGGTTAAACCACGTGTGTGTGGGAATCACAATGAAGGTACTTTCGAGAAAATCCTATGGTTAGTTTTGGAGCTACAGTCAAACGTCATTACTCGGAAACCACATACGAGCATTAACTACAGCATAGAGTTGGAAAATATGCGGGCGGGAAGGCAGAAAGTGTGACAGCCACACCACCACAGGGTCTCTCACCACAGGGCACGCCCACTCCACAACTGGTTTACTTGGTCTTGTTAAGAGGCAAAGCCTCACAGTCGTGCTGGTCCACCGCTGCTGCCAGTCCTGGCGTCCCTGTCTAACAGGGCCACCTGGTCTGGTATAGTGTTGGACTGAGTCACTGTCTTACGGGGGGGCGCCGTTTCTCAACACAACTGCTCGCCCCAACACACTATAGGCGTGTATCACCCTACACACGCCACTCCTTTCCGTGTGCAAACTTTTCTCGAAAGGCACAGCTGTCTTGCTGCACCCATAAAGGATGCATGCATGTGGCATATAGCAAAAAAAATCTATCAGAAACACCCAAATATCTTCAAGTACTATATTTATCTCTGTGTTTACGTGCCTCTCTGATCAGCGCGGGAAGATGAGCCTCCCTGATGGTACGTCACCGAGCCTGAGCCTGAGCGTCTGCAAACCTTGAGAGCGTTTTGAAAACTCGGGGAATTTGCAGATTTTGATTGCGGATTATTTAAAAACGGCTGACTGGATACAAAAAGTGACGACGTGTTGTTGATATACTCGTTAATGGCTATGATTTGATTGCATTAAATCAGGAATGATGAAATGGTCTGGACGATTACTTTAAAGATAGAAATAATTGCATCCTCAAAACTTCTTAAACAAATAGAATACTGATGTTGACTCTTTCTTGTGATTGCAGGCAAGAAAGGTGGGCGAGGTGCGAGGGACCAGGAGCGAGTAAGGAGGGTTGAGTATTGCAGACACCACTACCTAGTATCCACACATCACTGTACGAGGAGACGGTCCACGCTTCTGTTCATCTGCTGTCATAGGGAAGGTCTTGTGCGCTGTGACTACCAGGGCTGAGTGACATGAGAACATAGGAAGGAAAGTAATGAGTAACACGGGTGACATAACAGAGCTAGGTTAATGTTACTACAAGGTCCTGGGTGTCATAAGAACATAGGAATAACACGGCAGCCTTGGGTGACATAACATAGCTAGGTTAATGTTACTACAAGGTCCTGGGTGTCATAAGAACATAGGAATAACACGGCAGCCTTGGGTGACATAACAGAGCTAGGTTAATGTTACTACAAGGTCCTGGGTGTCATAAGAACATAGGAATAACACGGCGGCCTTGGGTGACATAACATAGCTAGGTTAATGTTACTACAAGGTCCTGGGTGTCATAAGAACATAGGAATAACACAGCGGCCTTGGGTGACATAACATAGCTAGGTTAATACTCTAAGGTCTTGTGAGGTGTGACTACAAAGGCGGGGAGTGACATAGGAACATAGGAAGGAAATTTATCGGTAACACGGCCTTGGTTGACATAACATAGCTAGGTTACTGGCACTTTAAGGTCCTGGGTGACATAAGAACATAGGAAGGAAAGTAATGGTTAACACGGCCTACATAACATAGCTAGGTTGATGTTACTGTAAGGGGCCGAGTGACATGAGAACATAGGATTAACACGGCCTTGGGTGACATAACATAGCTAGGCTGGTGTGACTACGAGGGCTGAGTGACATAAGAACATAGGAATAACATGGCCTTGGGTGACATAACATAGCTAGGTTGATGTGACTACAAGGGCCTGGGTAACATCAGAACATAGGAAGGAAAGTACTAATGGGTAACACGGGTGACATAACAGAGCTAGGTTGATGGCACTACAAGGCTCTGATTAACACGGTCTTGGGTGCCATAACAGAGCTAGGTTGATGGCACTACAAGGCTCTGATTAACACGGTCTTGGGTGCCATAACAGAGCTAGGTTGATGGCACTACAAGGCTCTGATTAACACGGTCTTGGGTGCCATAACAGAGCTAGGTTGATGGCACTACAAGGCTCTGATTAACACGGTCTTGGGTGCCATAACAGAGCTAGGTTGATGGCACTACAAGGCTCTGATTAACACGGTCTTGGGTGCCATAACAGAGCTAGGTTGATGGCACTACAAGGCTCTGATTAACACGGTCCTGGGTGCCATAACAGAGCTAGGTTGATGGCACTACAAGGCTCTGATTAACACGGTCTTGGGTGCCATAACAGAGCTAGGTTGATGGCACTACAAGGCTCTGATTAACACGGTCTTGGGTGCCATAACAGAGCTAGGTTATGGCACTAAGGCCTGATTACTACGGTCTGGGTGCCTAACAGAGCTAGTTGATGGCATACAAGGCTCTGATTAACACGGTCTTGGGTGCCATAACAGAGCTAGGTTGATGGCACTACAAGGCTCTGATTAACACGGCCTTGGGTGCCATAACAGAGCTAGGTTGATGGCACTACAAGGCTCTGATTAATACGGTCTTGGGTGCCATAACAGCTAGGTTCATGGCACTACAAGGCTCTGATTAACACGGTCTTGGGTGCCATAACAGAGCTAGGTTGATGGCACTACAAGGCCTGATTAACACGGTCTTGGGTGCCATAACAGAGCTAGGTTGATGGCACTACAAGACACTTTAACACGGTCTTGGGTGCCATAACAGAGCTAGGTTGATGGCACTACAAGGCTCTGATTAACACGGTCTTGGGTGCCATAACAGAGCTAGGTTGATGGCACTACAAGGCTCTGATTAACACGGTCTTGGGTGCCATAACAGAGCTAGGTTGATGGCACTACAAGGCTCTGATTAACACGGCCCTGGATGACAACAAAGGCTGGTAGCATTATAAATGGAGTGAGTAGTTGTAGTTTAGGTTTTATCATTAATATAAATTCTGTTGCCATGAATGTGTGTATTTAATTGGGATGAATTATTAAGGATGGTATTTATATTTATGTTTTATGCATGATAGATTCTTTTCATAAATGTCCATGCAGTAATTATGACGTTCAATACTACCTATGATTATTATTATTGTTATTATTATTATTATTATTATTATTATTTATATAGTCTAACGCAAATACTGAAATTTACATACAAAAAATATCCTGTCAAGCTATAACTGAATTTCATCGTGTAATCTATAGGGAAGTTAAGTTGCTCAACACGTATTATTATCATTATTATTATCATTATCATTATTATTATTATTATTATTCTTTATCATTTATATCATCTAACTCAAATACTGAAACTTACACGCAAAAACATCCTGTCAACCTGTTATGTAACCCTTCACGCCCAGATCTTTCCTTTGCTATATAAAATTGTCTGTTGTCGAGCCATAAAATTACAAAAAAGTCACTGAATATACCAAATTTCTTAGTGGACAAGGATACTAAACAGGTTCATAGCTATAAAATATTGCTTACATTCACAAAAAATCATCTAATGGCACCCAAATTACAATGGAAATTACGTTCTGGGTCTCAATGGGTTAATTTCTGAAGTGGCCTGTGGCATCTCTAAGTGACTCCTCATGCTCACCGCCTTTCTCCGTCACTTTCACTGCCATGGTCGTCCCCGTATGACTCGTGTCTTTGTTTTAGGAACTGAGCTGAAAGCTTGCCAAAAGGCTGCATAAGTCATACAATAAAGGAAGCTCATGGCCCAAAACGGGTAGTTCCTGTAATACAGAAATGATAAATGAAGCAATAAAAGTAGCCGCGAAAGCATCTACCCGGGTAGTTTCCCTGATAAAAACGAGAAGGGAAATAAATGAAGACGAAATAATAGCGAAGGCATTGCCTCAATAGCAACATTCGTAGGCGCCCGGGGAGTTTCGCACAAAGCAATTTTAGGAGAAATTATAGGCAATAATACAGGATATGCATACGTGTCATTAGTCGGTAGCAGTAATCGTCAACCTATATTCCAACTTCCTGCATCACTACAGTTTGTAGTGACTGGACAGTGTACATAATAACTACGTATGTGGGCCGCCTGGCGATATTAAGTGGTGATGTAGTGTGATTGGGTAAGATATGCAGGCCGGGATATCACGGGCGCCTAGAATTGAAACGGCAGAAGCGCCACTCTTAAAAAAACTGAGAAAAATGCGCTTAAAGTTTAATCTAAGAAAATTTTACTTTATTTACGTTATTTTATTGACTTTTAAAACACTTTAGGTGCATTTTTTTCATTGATAAAAAGTGGCGCTTGTGCCGTTTCATATCTTGATTTTCTTAGATTAATTTTAAGCGCGTTTTTCCTCAGTTTTTAAAAAGTGGCGCTTCTGCCGTTTCATATCTTGATTTTCTTAGATTAAACTTTAAGCGCGTTTTTCTCAGTTTTTTAAAAGTGGCGCTTCTGCCGTTTCATATCTTGATTTTCTTAGATTAAACTTTAAGCGCGTTTTTCTCAGTTTTTTAAAAGTGGCGCTTGTGCCGTTTCAATTCTAGGCGCCTGATATGAAACAATGACCGCAATTGCGTACAGGTTTATGTACTCATGACCCCGGCAGCTACAGTTCACTAGGCCCTGACCGTAGGCTACAGATTTACAGGAAGCCATGGCAAGATCACACCTCACGTTGATGTCCGTAGCATTTCAACATATTTGAGAGCAAGTCAATCCTGCCACCTGTCCTGAACTATGTGAAATAATCTTTTAGTGCTGAGTTTGCAGGGAAAATAAAGTACATTTCCGGATGAACACCAAATTTCCTTAGGTGGACGCAACTATTATTTTTGTGGTAAGTTTTGATGTGTTTTGAATTAATCTGCTAACTCTTTATCTAACTTTAAAAAATAGGATGAGCGACATAAATGGTTAGCAGATTAACCTCTTCGCACCCAGATATTTCCTTCGCTTTAAATAACGGTCTGTTGTCAAGCCGTAAATTAAGAAAAGTAACTGAATATACCAAATTAGTTAGTCGCCAATGATACTAAACAGGTCATAGCTATAAAATGTTGCTTATATTCACTAAAAATCATCTATAGGTAGCCAAATTACGTTCTGGGTCTCAAGGGGTTAATTCAAAACAAATCAAAACTCGCCAGAAAAAAAATTGTTTCGTCCGCCAAAGTGACTTCGGTGTTCATCTGGAATAAGACGGAGAATAATGTTTCGTGTGGACTGAACGTAAAGTCTGATAGATAGCGGGATCACATGGTACTGTGGGCTTTCCTCCGTGGTGTCTCCATAGGCGGCAATAGTAGTGGACGTTCATAGAAGAATCCGCCGTTAGATTGAGGTTGAGACAGTGTGCATAGAACATAAGTAAGGCGATTATTTCAGAAAGTCGATAAGCGCCACCAATAAAAAAGCTAAAAAAATGGCTTCAAAATGTTTCAAAGTTCAAAATGACATATCTTTTGAACATTGAAACATTTTGAAGCCATTTTCTTAGTCTTTTTAATTGATGGCGCTGATCGACTTCCTGAAATCAGCGCCTCGAGTAAGACTGTGTGCATTCTCTTTAGCGACAATACAGTGTAGACGAGATTGCCTGAGTAATTAAATTAACAGTAGGTCTGGGAAATAGAAACCAAAGACACTCCAAAGGTTAGACAGAAATACTTAAATATAACACTAATACAACTAAAAGTATATCATCCTTAGCCTTGTGCAATAGTTACTTTGCACTGTATGGAGAAGCAGTGAGAGAGATAGGTAGGCACTAGGTATACAGTACACTACATGGGGTAAAGATTCGTGGTATCGCCCCAGCCAGATTAGATAATTTTGTCCGTGATTCTGACCAAAGTAACAGCTTGCCAAGAGGTGTGAAGGTTAGTAGAAGATGTGTGTGGCAAAATATTACTCCCCAACCAGATTAGATCATTCTTGTCCCGTGATTTTGACCAAAGTAACAGCTTGCCAAGAGGTGTGAAGGTTAGTAGAAAACGTGTATGGCAAAATAATAGTCCCCTGCCAGATTAGATCATTCTTGTCCGTGATTCTGACCAAAGTAACAGCTTGCCAAGAGGTGTGAAGGTCAGTAGAAGACGTGTGTGGCAAAATAATAGTCCCCAACCAGATTAGATCATTCTTGTCCGTGATTTTAACCAAAGTAACAGGTTGCCAAGAGGTGTGAAAGTTAGTAGAAGACGTGTACGGCAAAATATTAGTCCTTCATAAGGTAGCAAGCGAGATACGGCAGGGGCGATACAACAAATCTTAACCCTACACTGTGCTATAAAGGTAGGGTGTGGTAGGGTAATGGGTAATATCACCAGCCTTGACTTACAGACCCTAACAGCCACGCACTTGTTACGTAAGAACATGAGAAAATAAGGAAGCTACGAGAGGCCGTGAGACCTACACGTGGTAGTTCCTGTAGGTTAGGTCGTGTTAGAACTGGTATGGTTGTCCAGTATAAGCCTGAACCCATGACAGCAAAGTCCTAATAGTTAGACCGGCTTGAGAAAATAAGGAAGCTACAAGAGGCCGCGAGACCTACACGTGGTAGTTCCTCTGTATCTGGGTTTTTCTAGTATAAGCTGAACCTATGACGGCAAAGTTCTAAAAGTTGATCTACCACCTAAATACTGCTGTAGAGGAAGTGTGTATTCTGTAGACTATGACAATATGAGAGAATAAGGAAGCTACAAGAGGCCGGGAGATCTATACGTGGTAGTTCCTGTAAATATTATGATCGGAGTCGTGTGTGAAGTGTTGCTTGACTACCTGAAGGCTGTGGTTTGGCTGCTGTTTATTCTTCCGCCACTAAAAAAAATTTCAACCATTCATAATATTACGTCAAAATCAAATGTAGACGTTAAAACACCCTCGGAACTGTATCTGTATTTGCGGAGACAGTTTTTAAAGTTTCTAAATGACCTCTGATGTCTGGATATTTCAAGAGTACTTCATTTTTGGCACATTTCCCCCTTTTTGGCATTAAATCAATCAATCAATACTCCTTTTGGCATTTAAATCAATCAGTTTAAGTTTCTATTGGAAGCATAAATTTAAGTTTGTATTGGAAGCATAGATTTAAGTTTCTTGGAAGTATAGACAGTATTCTCCTTAACGCAGCAGGTGTTCATATCTTTGCCTTTGAGTGAATGTGTTGTGAGGCATAGGTCATAGGTCGTAGGTCATAAGTGAGGCCTAGGTCAGTCATAGTCCATAGCACCATGTAAGATAAGGGAAGGTATGAATATAGAGACCATAATGGGAGGGCACAGAGGTACGCATGTAAGAAGATTATTTCATTCTTCTGAACTATAAAAAAAATAGACTTGAAGTACATTCCTGAGATTTTTTTTTAATATCGCATTTCATCTCGTTTATTTTCTTGGACTGCTTGGTTATCAGTCGTCTTTTTTCGGGTGTGTTCGTGAAGTTGCCATTTCCCGCTATATCATATCCAATATTCAGATTATTTTGGGTCCATATACAACAACAACAGTCTATACTCGGCTCACGTTAAGTTGGCGAAAATGGGGCCCCTCCTTCCCCCCTTCCGAACGCACGGGATTGGCTGAGGTGTTGGGGCTTTAGGGCGGAACTTGGAGTACGGCATTCTCACCCAACACCCAACACCTCGGCCAATCCCATGCGTTCGAAAAGAGGGAATGGCCCTATTTTTGCCAACTGAACGTGCGACGATTATAGTTGCATTAGTATGTGCCGTGATGTGAGCCTGTGGGGGTGTGCCATGCTATGCTATGCTGTGCTATGCTGTGCTATGCTGTAGTGGGAAGGGTAGGTATGCTATGAAGGCAGACCATGTTGTTTGCCATGTGTTGTGACAATACTTCACTCGTTCTGTAAATGATTAGCGGTAGTTCAATATTGCAGTTTATAAAATGTCAAACGGAAATACCCCAGCTCATGATCTAGCTATGAGCCTGTGAACTATGGAACTACCTGGAACTATGATTTACATTTCCAGATAACAAGGCAGGTAGTTTATGCAATTCAGGAGGCGGTGGCAGAGTGGTTAGCGCCTGCGAGTGGTGTGTTCGGGTGCTGGGTTCGATCCCCGAGTAGGCGAAATGTAAAAATAAAAAAATAAGTATGATAATTTAGCCAAGCCAGTTAGTGTTGATATCGTGTGCATAATTTCTATAACTTTACGTAAGAAAATAAGGAAGCTACAAGAGGCCGCGAGACCTACACGAGATAGTTCCTGTTTCATTGGCGTTATTGTAATATAAATTCGGGTACATGTTATTTTGGTTCCTCAAGTATTTAGTGGATTACTTTAGTGGATTACTTGACCATGAAAGTGCTAAGCGTTGAAGAAATTATAAATAGAGGTCCTTATGCACCTCTACAATATTTTTTTGTTAGTAAGAGGCCTGCAGTATAGATATTACATTCTGAATTACAGTTCGGGTACAAGTCATGCTAATTTCTCAAGTATTTAGTGACTTACTGGACCATAAAAGTGCTGAGCGTTGAAGAAAGTACAGTTAAAACTCGTGTTCGGACCCTCATTATTCGGACTTTGACATTATTCGGACCTTTTTATTTATTTATTTATTTATTTATTTATTTATTTTTTTTTTTTTTTTTTAGGGGTCGAAATTTCCTAGCTATATAATTTATATACACCTAGAATTTTTTTTTTTTTTTTTTTTTTTTTTTTAGGGGTCGAAATTTCCTAGGCTATATGAATTTATATACACCTAGATTTTTTTTTATTATTATTATTATTTTTTTTTTTTACATATCCCCCCATTATTCGGATCCTTGCATTACTCGGACCACTCCTTGGCCCAATTAGACCGAATATGAGAGGTTTTACTGTATACAGAGATCGTAATAAACCTACACCGTGCACTCATAAGCACATAAGGAAGCTACAAGAGGCCGCGAGACCTACACGTGGTAGTTACTGTTTTCCGTGGTAGTTCCTTTCACGTTAGTAAGAGACCTACAGTATAGAATTACAGTGCGTATATCATGGTAGTTCAAGCCACCAGTCAATGCTTTGCCACACAGGAGTACGTAACGTTGAATAGCCGTGGCATTAGAAATATTACGCCGGAGAAAGATTAACCATTTTTTTATTAAACATGCAATAAATATTTTTCTCTGATACAATAGAACATGTTTGTAGTTGTGGGCCCAATAGAAGGTTGTTTTAGACGGGCCGTTGAGTGTGAGTGCAGGTACGTAGAAGACAGACAGTTGTTGAGTGTGTCGGAAGTGTGAAGCTATTGGTACTATGATAGCGATAGAGAGCGATCTCCAATAGACGATTCTTACGTCGGTGAGGATTTTATTGAAGTATTAATTGTTAAGGCAAATAGTTGTAGACGTATATAAGTGTTATGCATAGATCAAGTACCGTTTTTATTTATGATTCTCCGTAGGGTTTCATTATTATTATTATTTTGATTATCTTACGCATATCGTTATTACCGTTTTTATTGATTCTATTTTGATTTGGTGTGAGTTTTTTTGACGAGATAATGCCATGTACGGTACAAGTATTGGTCATAATAATATCCCTTGTGTGTCAATTTTCACCGCCATTTGTTTTGACCTATTTAACAGTCTTTATGAGAACCTTATAGAAGAGTCCTATGAGGTTAAAGAATGAAGAACCTGAGGCAATATTAAGTACACTTTTGTTATAAGAGAAAGTACTGTAAAACCTCTCGTGTTCGGACCTCGTTATTCGGACTTTGACATTATTCGGACCTCCTCCTCCTTTTTTTTTTTTTTTTTTTTTTTTTTTAGGGGTCGAAATTTCCTAGCTATAATATATACACCTAGAATTTTTTTTTTTTTTTTTTTTTTTTTTTTTTTTTTTTTTTATAAACTTATCCCCCCATATATAATCCCCCCATTATTCGGATCCTTGCATTACTCGGACCACTCCTTGGCCCAATTAGTCCGAATATGAGAGGTTTTACTGTACTGTCTGTTTTGACCTATTTAACAGTCATCATGAGAACCTTAAAAGAGTCTTGTGTTAGGTTAAAGAATCAGCACTTCAGAACCCGAGGCAACACAAAGTACACTATTGTTATAAGACTTACCGATAAATTTTGCGGGTTCACTATACCGATCTACCCAGATGCTGTTGGTACCTGGAACTGTCGCCGACCGGAACTCTCGCCGCCGTCGTCGAGTGTTCCAATTCTTGATATTACAGGACCCAATATATCAGTCGCCTAGAATTGAAACGGCACAAGCGCCACTTATAAAAAACGGAGAAAAACGCAAACAAACCCCATTACAATATCTTCATTTGTTGCTGATTTACTTTGAAAACACTTTAGGTGCATTTTTTTCATTGATAAAAAGTGGCGCTTGTGCCGTTTCATATCTTGATTTTCTTAGATTAAACTTGAAGCGCGTTTTTCTCAGTGTTTTAAAAGTGGCGCTTGTGCCGTTTCAATTCTAGGCGCCTGATATACATTTAATTACGTTTTACCCATAATCTGCATTCAGAGATGAAATACCAGCAATAGCTTGATCAGTTAGGTTAGGTTAGGTTAGGTGCCAATACCAGGTTAGCTTAAAATTTCCCAAGAAGTTCTCGGTTGGTGTTTCGGCGAGAATTCCCACCGGTGACAGTTCCATAAACCATCCTATTGCCCGCCTCCATGTCTATCCGTTGTATGTGGTGGTCATATCTTTTTTTAATGTGTTTCAAGAGGAGGCACTCACAAGGTGTTCAGGAAGGTTGTTCCAAGGGTTGTTACCCGGTGTGCAAAAGTGTTCTAAGAGAAACTTTGCAAATTTTTGACTCACATGGTTGGAATATCAAGGTGTTTATTGAGGTGGTGTTTGAAGGTGTGCGGGTAGGTGTGCTGTGTGGTGTGTGCCTCATGTGAACCCAGATCCCCTCCTGACACACCCACACACCTCCCGAGTGTTAGCCGGGGGTTTGTGACCCGCCTCCGGGGTGGTGGTTTCGGCCAACACTAAGCACTAAGGATGAATTATAAAATGTAGATATGGAGACGGGGCCATACGAGTGTAGCTCAGCCCCTGTAAGTGCCATGTGACCTCTGATGTCTGGCACATTTCTCACTTTTTGGCATTACAATCAATCAATCAGGCCCTGTAAAAATACAACTAGATGAGTAAATCTATGAATGAATACACCACAGGGATAAAGAAGCTGCTATAATGGTCATTGGACTTACAGAACCAGCCCTTAAAGTGGTCAGGGTCGATAATAAGGATATAATACATTAAACTGAGCTAAAATAACCCTTAAGAACATATCAGGCGCCTAGAATTGAAACGACACAAGCGCCACTTTAAAAAAAAAACCGCCACCTTTCTAATAAAACAAACCCCATTATAATATGTTCATTTGTTGCTGATTGACTTTGAAAACACTTTAGGTGCATTTTTTTCATTGATAAAAAGTGGCGCTTGTGCCGTTTCATATCTTGATTTTCTCAGATTAAACTTTAAGCGCGTTTTTCTCAGTTTTTTAAAGTGGCGCTTGTGCCGTTTCAATTCTAGGTGCCTGATATAGGTGTGGACAGCACTCAGTAGGTTTTATGATCACTATAATCTTGTTGACCTAAATGATGAACGCCAACAGTAGGAATTGGAAGCTAGCGTATCGTCGACCGTCAAACCTCGTCAGACACTATGGGAAAATCTGACGTTAAACAGAAAGATGATATAATTGTGACTCTTATCTTGTTGACTGAGGTGATTTTATTTAGCTTGGTGTGACAGGCTGTTGTTATAAGTTAAATAAGTTTGTATCCCTGTATTGCATATGTATAAGGTGACCCCTGTAAGGACGTGAGTGTTATTCGTGTGACATGCGTGTGGCGGTTCGTTGTTGCTGGGAACATTGTGTAGGGTGTGTATAGGATTGCCATTTTTTGTGTCAAGATCAACTGAGAAATCAAAAATATGAAACCCATTATTTTCTCACTTTCTCAGAGGCTGCCCGGTTGTGGTTGCTTTATAAAAAATAGTCTCTGATATTCCCTACGATGTTAAGATTTGTTACGTAACTTTCTCTAAAAATGTTTAAGTCGAGTTCACCTTCATTAATAAACTTACTGAAGATTGAATTGACTTACTGAACTTACTGATGACTTATTGAAGGTGACTCGCTGCCTCTTATGTCAGTCACTCACCGTCATGATTTGTTACGTAACTTACTCAAAAAATATTTAAGTCGAGTTCACCTTACTGAAGATTGAATTGACTTACTGAACTTACTGATGACTTATTGAAGGTGACTCGCTGCCTCTTATGTCAGTCACTCACCGTCATGATTTGTTACGTAAATAGCTTTAAAAATACATTGTCACTTTCGCCGTGATGAAAACATGGCATACGTGATTAACAACATTACGTACATTGATGATTACGTTGATTATTACATTATATATTGATTATTTATATTGATTACATACATACATACTATAAAAATACATAGTCACATTCGCCTTGAGTCTGTAACCTCATCAACTAAGGGTGACTCGCTGCCTCACAATTATTGCTCTCTAAAAAACATGCGTCATATTCACCTTCAATGTAACTATCAAATCCTACACCAAAGTGATTTACTGAAGATGACTTTCTGCTTCATTAGCTAGTCATTAACCACTTTAAAGAAATCTGTACCCCAACATAAGTGAGGGATAATTTATGTTTAGTATTTTATGGTTACTTAAGAATGCTATTAATTTTTTTGTGTGTGTGAAGTTACCAGTTATCTGATCATGATTGTAAACGTCTTCCCTTTACACCAAAAATAAGAACATAAGAAAATAAGGAAGCTACAAGAGGCTGCGAGACCTACACGTGGTTGTTCCTGTACAGTAAAACCTCTCGTATTCGGACCCTCATTATTCGGACTTTGACATTATTCGGCCCTTCTTATTTTTTTTTTTATTTTTTTTTCAGGGGTCGAAATTTCCTAGCTATAATATATACACCTAATTTTTTTTTTTTTTTTTTTTTTTTTTTTTTTTTTTTTTTTTTTCCCCATATCCCCCCCATATATAATCCCCCCATTATTCGGATCCTTACGTTACTCCCGAATATGAGAGGTTTTACTGTATAAGAAAATGTAGCCATGGCATTGTTTTAACCTGTCTATTAAAAATGCAAATTAGAACTCTACAAAAATGGTGATCATAATATATACTTTTGAAACTCCTTTAAGATATGTAGCGAGTAAAATTCATGCGTACGTATTTCTGAATTGCAGAACTGTATCTAGAAAACATTATTCATGACATGGTATTTAAGACGACAGAATTAACAGTGCAAGGAAAATTTTATGACAGTTTTGACATCACAACAATCTTCCTTTTTGTTATTCTTTCTTAAACAAATTTCATCGACTTTACACTTATCATGTTTCTATGTTTTAGTCTACATAATATTAAATTAAGTTTTTCTCCGTATGTTGGGCCGATATAGTTTCCCGTATGTAGTGCCGATATACTTTCCAGATATGTTGTGCCGATATAGTTTCCCGTATGTCTTGGGCCGATATAGTTTCCCGTATGTCATGCCGATATAGTTTTTCCTTATGTTGGGCCGATATAGTTTTCCATATGTCGTGCCGATATAGTTTCCCTTACGTTGTGCCGATAGAGTTATGGGAGACGAGTGTGAAACAAGCGGCCGGTGAACCTAGCAAGTAACGTCTACTAAGTTATGAACACACCCTGCTAGCTAGTCTGTGTTAGTGAGACAACGCTACCCTGTGACCTACCTACCTTCTGTCTAACCCATGCAGCTCCCTACGCCTAGAGGCATTCTAGAACCCATCACCTGCCCTTCCCTATGTCTTACTAGGTTTGCCACCCTAGGAACATAAGTTAGCCCTCAGGAAGTCATTAAGTTAAAATACTAAGGGAATATAATAGGTATGTTTATTATTGCGTCATATACTACTATTATCTCCTTCTGTTCCTTCTTATATATACTGCTGTACCGTACCCCCCGAGCCCTCCACAATATTGTATCATATTTCATACATTTCCAACATCTACTTGTCGCACTTTCTGATACGTTTCTGTGAATATTCAATTTTTTTCTCATTGTGGAAGTAGCACGTCAAAATTTATTAGAAACATAGCAGGTGATTCTACATAACTGTGAAATACAAATTGTTCAAAGCAACCTCGTGTTTTACTTGACAAATCATTTAACTACGTATGTATCTTTTTGTATCTACAGGAACTACCACGTGTAGGTCTCACGGCCTCTTGTAGCTTTCTTATGTTCATTTTTTCTCAGGGTAGAGGTGTCAAACGTAAGAACATAAGAAAATAAGGAAGCTACAAGAGGCCGCGAGACCTACACGTGGTAGTTCCTGTTACTTAACACTACCTACATCCACCTTTCATCCCCATCCATGAAATTATCCAGCCTCCTTTTAAAGCTCCCTAATGACTCCGCACGAACTACCTGACGACTGAGTCCATTCCAATCATTTACTACCCTATTTGTGAACCAGTTTTTCCCTATTTCTTTTTTAACCAATAATAGAGTAGATGGTCTCACCAATAAGGTTGCACCGCTCGGGAATCGAACCCGGGACCTTCCGCATGCCCGGCGGCTGTGCTTCCCGCTACACCACGGGAACCTCCTAGTGACAACCCCACAATCAATAACTTGTGTATGCATCTTTTTTCTCAGGGAAGAAGTGTCAAATATGGGGCAAGAAGATATAACTTAGACACTGATTGAAGAAAACTACATGAGAGAGAGAGAGACTGTATGGTATGTATACAGCCAAACTCCCAACATCCGACCCCCAAACATCCGACTTGTCCAAACAACCGACTTTTTTCACCACCACATTGTGTCGTTTTGGCCATTTATTTTACTTAGTTTTTTTTAGTTATTAGAAAACATTGATGTGTGGCTTTATTTATGCATGAATTTTACTTTCGCGTCTACCACTGGATCGGCCTTCAAGAGCTGCATCTTTTATGTTCTATACCATTTTGTCCTTACGTTTATGGTTACTGTGATATCCGACTATTCCAATTATCCGACCTACCTTCGGTCCCCCCAAGGTCGGATAATTAATACTTAGCTGTATATTTCCTTTGTGTTGTATATCATTAGGAAATACTCATGAAAACATTAATATATACATCTTGAGCCTCTATGATTGTTAAGATAATCAATTTGTATTTCTGTCTTGGATATCTCACGGGGCATATCTTTTTATTATCACCCAGCAACAAAAGATAGTAATTATTCTGATAGGCTGTCTTATGACATAGCAACTGATATGGTATGGTACATGAAGCTGTTGTTTATATGTGTGTGAAGTACTTTTTTTATTATTTTTTTATTTTTTTTATTTAAATTTATACTTAACAATATCTCTCTCTCTCTCTCTCTCTCTCTCTCTCTCTCTCTCTCTCTCTCTCTCTCTCTCTCTCCTCTCTCTCTCTCTCTCTCTCTCTCTCTCTCTCTCTCTCTCTCTCTCTCTCTCTCCTTCTCTCTCTCTCTCTCTCTCTCTCTCTCTCTCTCTCTCTCTCTCTCTCTCTCTCTCTCTCTCGTCTCTTCTTCTCTCTCTCTCTCTCTCTCTCTCTCTCTCTCTCTCCTCTCTCTCTCTCTCTCTCTCTCTCTTCTCTCTTCTTCTCTCTCTCTCTCTCTCTCTCTCTCTCTCTCTCTCTCTCTCTCTCTCTCTCTCTCTCTCTCTCTCTCTCAGTTCTCTCTAGTCCATAATGCTACCCTTAATCAGGAAATTAGACCTTCATATAGTTTCATATTCATGCTACATATTAACTTACCAGAGCTAATAGACCTCTGACTCTCTCATGGCATTATCAAACTATTAATGAGATAAAAGCAGCCTTGATTTAACCTCATACAAAAAATTGAAGTAATGGATAAGAGAGCATGGCGAGACAAGTAGCAAAGTGCAGTAGATTAAAAGTCTAGATATGATAATTTGTGACACCCTGACTGATAGAATATAACCTTTGATAGAAGATAGATTATTATGTGTTGTTGTTCCTAAGTTACATAACACACACTACCAATAGATTAGCATTAGCAATAGATTAGTATTAGCAATAGATTAGTATTAACAATAGATTAGTATTAGCAATAGATTAGTATTAGCAATAGATTAATATTAGCAATAGATTAGTATTAGCAATAGCTTAGTATTAGCAATATATTAGTATTAGCAATAGATTGGTATTAGCAATAGATTAGTATTAGCAATAGATTAGTATTAGCAATAGATTAGTATTAGCAATAGATTAGTATTAGCAATAGATTAGTATTAGCAATAGATTAGTATTAACAATAGATTAGTATTAGCAATAGATTGGTATTAGCAATAGATTAGTATTAACAATAGATTAGTATTAGCAATAGATTAGTATTAGCAATAGATTAGTATTAACAATAGATTAGTATTAGCAATAGCTTAGTATTAGCAATAGATTAGCATTAGCAATAGATTAGTATTAGCAATAGATTAGTATTAGCAATAGATTAGTATTAGCAATAGATTAGTATTAGCAATAGATTAGTATTAGCAATAGATAAGTATTAATAATAGATTAGTATTAGCAATAGATTAGCATTAGCAATAGATTAGTATTAGCAATAGATTAGCATTAGCAATAGATTAGTATTAGCAATAGATTAGCATTAGCAATAGATTAGTATTAGCAATAGATTAGTATTAGCAATAGATTAGCATTAGCAATAGATTAATATTAGCAATAGATTAGTATTAGCAATAGATTAGCATTAGCAATAGATTAGTATTAGCAATAGATTAGTATTAGCAATAGATTAGTATTAGCAATAGATTAGTATTAACAATAGATTAGTATTAGCAATAGATTATTATTAGCAATAGATTAGTATTAACAATAGATTAGTATTAGCAATAGATTAGTATTAGCAATAGATTAGCATTAGCAATAGATTAGTATTAGCAATAGATTAGCATTAGCAATAGATTAGTATTAGCAATAGATTAGTATTAGCAATAGATTAGTATTAGCAATAGATTAGTATTAACAATAGATTAGTATTAACAATAGATTATTATTAGCAATAGATTAGCATTAGCAATAGATTAGTATTAGCAATAGATTAGTATTAACAATAGATTAGTATTAGCAATAGATTAGTATTAGCAATAGATTAGCATTAGCAATAGATTAGTATTAACAATAGATTAGTATTAGCAATAGATTAATATTAGCATTACATAACAGACACTACCAATAGATTACCATTAATTAGCATTACATTACATACTTAGCAATGATTATAACATCTACCTAGAGTAATTGAATACATAAAGGGTAGTAGGAAATCTTTTAACAAGGTGAATTTTTGTAGAGTTTGTACCTAGAGCATTGCATAGAGGTTTTAGCTTGTAATATAATGCAGACAATAGGACATTCACAGTAATATAATGAATAAAATAGGACATTCACAGTAATATAATGAATACAATAGGACATTCACAGTAATATAATGAAGAAAATAGGACATTTACAGTAATATAATGAAGACAATAGGACTTTCACAGTAATATCAGTCCTGACTCATATAGCTACTACCTAGGTTAAGCTATATAACAATTTAAGTTTTGTTCTAGAATAACAAAATAGACAAAATTATGGTAATATGTATATGCATCAATGATTGGTAATGATTGAAAAGAAGCAAGCATGAATTTTGAGAAGCAGTATCCATAGATTAATATTACCCTATCTATATCCAGGCGATCCAGTTGACCTAACATGACCTGCCCTTCCCTATATATCTATGACCCTCAAAACTGACAAAACAAGTAACATGACCATCGTGTTCTTTCCAGCGCCTATTTTTCTCATCTACGTGGTAGGCCTATATTATACAGCCTATATAAATGTAATAGGTCTCCCCTCCCCCCCTCGATGAACAGGCTGATATATAATAGAATATGTATCAATGACTTATAATGATTGACAAAGAAAGAGGCATGATTTGTGACATGACAGGTCCCGTACGCGTGTCCACCTGGCGGCGCGACAAAGGTGATCACTTGACCCAAGGCCGCGGCGGAAGCAGGACGTGGCTGGCTCTCCGAGGGAACTACCGTATTTGTGGGTCGTCGCAGGCGTTGACCAGGTAAGCCTACATCCTATATATCCTGCAGGACCTTGTAGGAGCTGTAGGAAGTGTAGGAGTGAAGGGATAAAGGGTTGTATAGGAGGTGTGAAGGGGTTTAGCTGGTCTGGGGTGGCGTGTTGACATTCTGCCTGGCCTTCGAGACTGCCACCCTAGGAACACTTGTATTCTGTTGTCCTAACTAGTTTTGTTGTGTACTGGTAAGCCTTGTAGGTTATTTGTGAATGTCATGTGGTGGTGGACAGCTAACTACCGGGGTTGTCTATTGCTTGTTACCGTAGTATGTGGTTGGGTGGTCTGTGCTAGCAATTGGTGTGTTACCCCCTGTTAGAATTTACTGCTGTTTAATGCATTACAAGGCACGTAGTTATCTACAAGTTAGTTCAACTTGTAGATCTGAACAATTTGCAGCATTTTAACCCCTACAACACCCGTCGACAATTAAGAATAACACAAGAGGGGTCTGGGGGGGCGGGAAACATTTAGGAAACATTGTAACCAAACAAAGCTTCCATCAATACTACGGCCGTGAGAAGCGGAGCCAGGTTTGCGGGGCGGGGACCCCCACAGGTAACAGAAAGGTTCGACGGAATGCGTTTTCGACGACACCGTCGAAACTTCCAACCTAGTGCATCATCGAACCTTCCAAGTCATTTATTTACGGTGATACACAGGCGACAGGTGTGTTGCGAGGCCGTACAGGTGTGTAGTGACAGGTGTGGTGTATGTGGAAAAGCCAGAGAGGCTAAGAGTGAGGTGTTAGCCCCCCAGTGTGTGGGTCTGACCTAAAGAGCGAACGCGCAGTTCTCGTCCACTATAACGGCGTCAGTCCCGTACCGCCGCGGCCACGGGTACAGCGCGGGCCACAGTGGTCCCTACAAGCTAATTTCGGGCACGCGGGACTCGAACCTAGGATCAGCGCATCAAGGTATACCTTGGGTACGTCTCTGTAGTATTCAGCGGGAGACACTTGGCGAAAACACGTCAAAATATTCCATATACCGGCATCAAACTATGAAGTCATATATTTCAGGGAGAATATTACGCTGAAAGGCTAATATGGCGGCAATGTATTATCGTCCCGCCTATATTTATCAATAACAATACTCTTAGTATCACTAATATGCCATAAATAAGGTCTATATATCGGGAATAAACACTAAACATTGCCGCCCAGTTGGTTCCTGAACGCTGATTGGTTGAGACCAGAGCAAGGCCGCTGATTGGCTGAGAGATGTAGGGAGAGATGCGAGGCCTATGATTGGCTCTGAGGAAGGCTGGCCTGGCCGCCATTTTACGAGGTGCCAATTAGTATTTAAAACGAATAGTCACTTTTTTATTCGTGGACCGATTATGGATTGTATAGCCTTAATGAAAACCCCAGCTCTTTTTATGACTACCCATATAAAGTCTGCGATACTTAAGGCCTTCATAAAATAAATACGATTCAATCATTTAGTAACACCGTAGATTTTAGCGATATTTTGTTGATAATTCTTTTTTTACATCAAATGGAGGGGGATTTTTGTGTGTTTTTAATATATTTCGATATTTCCGCATCGTTTTATGTATTAATCACGCGCCTGATGGCTGTATTTTGTTTATTTATTTTAAGCGGGTTTTGTTTACATTTTAACGTCTAACTTGTTCCTCCTCCTAAATGAGCTGTGAAGATATTTGTGTGTGATTAGCTATGCCTACAGACGCAGTGTGTTTGTGTGTGTTTATGTGACATGTTTTTCACGTGTTTACTGGAGGAATACATCTGACTCAGCGGTTGAAAGGTTCAAATTATCGAAAAAACAAAACATGTATTGCTCCATGGGTTCAACACTGAACGAGGATCTGTTACTGTTTATAAGATACACACATCATACAGTATTTGCCCATATTTTTTCACGAATTATTGAGCCTTGGGTAAGAAGTCGATTTTTGTTATGGTAAATTTGGGGTTATTTCGGCCATCTTTTGATACGGGATATTTAATTATTTCTTCGTCATTATTTTACTTTATTCGTGTTGATTTATTCATTATTTGATATTTTTGATTATGAAGGGAATAGTTGTAGTCTCGAGTTGGATGTCAAGATCAAGAGGAGCTCTGATCTAGCTCTTGATGACGTCACAGCGGCCATATTGGAAATTTACCCTTATTCTTATATTTATACCTCAATTTACGGCTTCCCTTGCAATATTCAAGGCTATTTAAGGGGTAAGACAGGGCGTGGGCTGTATTGCATGATATTACCCATTGACAAGGACAATATATGCACGATAAACAGGTAAACACTGGGTATTTCTGGCTTCACGTATCTTATTTCTCTTATTTTCTTCTGCTGTTTACCTCAATTTACGGGTTCCCTTGCAATATTCAAGGCTATGTAAAGGGTAAGAAAGGGTGTGGGGCTGTATTGCATGACATAACAACCAAGCAGAGGCAATATATGCACGCTAAATGGGTAAAAATGGGGTATTTCTGGGCTCAAAACTTTCCGCTATTATAAAAACAAGCCTTTTATTTGTATTGTAATAGATTTTGATGTGTTTGTGTCCTCACTAATAACTTCTTGGTCTAAATCACCCTGTTTTTCATAAGGGGGCGAGGCGTAGTGCAAATAACTAGGGGGGGAAGGGGGGCTAAGAGAGCATGGAAGTATTATTAATATTGTACCATATAAACTATGGTAGAATGAAGTAGTAGACTACGTACCGTACCGTAGATAACACTTTAGTCGCCACCTGCCCTAATGTCGCCAGACGCCACATATTACGAATTATAGCATCACTACTGATTTTCATGTGCCACTGAAGATGATACACAGTAGTTTATATCATGACTGTATAATCTACCCTGTTTCAGCGTTGTTTTATGCTTTGTATCTGCAAGTACACACAACCCTCGTTTTCCCGGATATCGGATTGCCGGTCAAAATCCGAGGTCCGGGGATATGTCAGAGTCCCGGACAAATGCCTGGTTTACGTTTCGAGAGAGGGACCTTTTATGTGTGCCTTCATAATCCGTGTGTGCGCGTGGGACCAGGTAACAGATAGGTCAGGTCAGGGAGAACCATGACCTTTAAACCACCCTTAATCATGAGGTCAGAATGTGGTGTTAAGTTAGTAAAGATTAACCCGTCACTGTAATGATGTTATCAGATTACACATGACAACAACAGACCCTAGGTGGTGATAGGGGCTTGTGTACTTCTCTCTGCCTCCATAGGATTGTCAAGGGGTGAATGTGTGACTCCCAACTATGATATGAAGGTGCGCATGTTAAGAGGGAAATGTACAGGTACAGTAATTGTACTGTAGGTGTTTAGGCTTTTATAAGTAAGTATCCCTCGCTTTCAAAAGGAATTTCTTAAAGACGATTATTTGAAGGCTCATTGTAGTACCGTATCTATTTTTTCCTGTATTTTAAGGTACTATTTCACTTTTTTTTATCTAATTATTTTATTTATGTAGTTATTTATGATTGTCAAAGGATGAAATGTGTCTCCCAGCTATGATATGAAGGAAGTAGTACACGTGTTATTATCGGTGTTTACTGTTGAGGATTTTATAAATTAGTGTCCCTAATTTTCCAAAGATGATTTTTTTATTATTATTATTTGAAGGCTTGTTGTAGTAGATATTTGTCCCTGTATTTTAAGGGATTTCTTCTTTTTATTTATCTATCTTAGTAATTTAGTTATTAATTTCTTATTTTTTTCCTTTTTGCTGCTACTTAAGGTTTTTTCCTCCAAACAACAGCAAGAAGCCAGTCACTAATTCCCTCAACATGCTGGCGAGAGGGGAATATTGGTGTGTTTGAGAAGTATGTACTTGTGTGAGATAGAAAGGCATTTTTGAAACTACCCGAGGCACTTCAGAATCTGTGGGAAAATAATATAGTTTTGGAGCAGATTGATTTTTTTTTTTTATAGTGAGATTATGTCATTGCTTGCACTGAAGGTACCGAGCAGTTGTGCCTCAAGAACAGTGAACTTACTTAGCTTGTAGTGGACTCAGTCGTCAGGTAGTTAGTGGGGAGTTTTAAAAGGAGACTAGACAATGTTATGGATGGGGATGAAAGGTAGATGTAGATATTGTAAGTGACAGGAACTACCACGTGTAGGTCTCACGGCCTCTTGTAGCTTCCTTATTTTCTGATGTTCTTATTCACGAGGGCCTGAAGTTGGCACAAGAAAGGTGTCAATACAACGCTATACAATATTTCTATTTTTCTATCTTCCTACGACTTAACTTTTTCAAGAGAGAGAAGTATCAAGACACCGTACTAAATTGGCCACCCTCCTTTTCTGCAATCTTTTACGGTCTTCTTCATAGGGACTGCCAACTGAAAAAGGGCCCAGTACTGCTTAACAAACACACACTCTTAGCTTCATCATTTAGCTATATCATACACAGGAATGAAAGAGGGACCCCTTACCTATACCCTAGTCCCTTTAAACCTAGTCGGTAGGTGCGGGACGAGGCGAAAGAGTCATTCGTGTCAACTTAACGCACTTTGCACGAGTCAACATTCCGAAGAGTTGGAGTCTGTGTTGTTGTTGGTGGTGGTGGTGGTGGTGAGGTGTGTGGCTGAGGTTACTTTTTTTATATTATCTATTTATTTATCTATTTTGATACAGTAAACCCTGATAAACTGAACCTTGTTAAACCAAATTTCGGATAAATTGAACGCTTTGCTGCCGTCGAACAAGCCTCTGATCTGAACTCTTAACTAGTTCGGCCTATGCGACTTTCTGTGAGCCGACCGAACATGTTGGGCCGTGTGTACTGTACATACAGGTGAACCTTGTTTGTACACATATGACCGAACGACGCCCCTCATTAACCAAATGAGGCGGACAACCAATCGTCCTATAAACCAAACTATTGGATATTGCTATCGACCCTTCCCCCCCATTGGTTTGGTTTATCAAGGGTTTACTGTGTACATTTTTTTATCCAATTTACACCTGCCTGAATACATACTATTTAATATATTCACATTTTCTGTCTGTATTTGTCTGCAGTGGCCTGAGTATTTAGCATCACATCCATTATCAACCCTCCCTATCCTTACAGGGCAGGATGTATTGCCTGTACTGGCTGATCCCCAAGCCCGTGCCTGTGTGTGTGTGTCTGTGTCTGTGTCTTCCTTATGTTGGTATGTTCCTTAATATTAGCAACAATAATTATCAGCTGTCCACCATTGCAGGGCAGGATGTATTGCCTGCAGTGGTTGATCCCGGTGCTGCTGATTCCCAAGCCCGTGCCGGCGGGTTTGCTGCACAACCATGTGGTCTTCATGGTCCTCTACCTCACGGGCTTCTTCCTGGAGCGCAAGCCCTGCACCATCTGCTCCCTCGTCTTCCTGGCCGCCGTCACCGTCCTCTGCTACTCCGGCATCGGCAACTGTCTGCTGTGGCCAACCTCGAGTGCCAAGGTCAGTGTGGGTGTGTTATGAGAATATGTTATGTTTCATCACCAACTGCACACCATCCCCGCACACCAAAACATACATACCCCCGAACCGAATATAATACTTGTGAATAGCCCTGTGTATTGTCAGTGTAGCTATGATTTATAATACGTGTGAATAGCCCTGTGTATTGTCAGTGTAGCTATGAATTATGGGAGCATTTCACCGGTCCCTCAGCCAAAATTTTCCATGAATTATGAATGGGTACTGAAGGGGCTAATGGTTGATTTGAGAGACGGAAAGAGAGGTAGGAGGGGTGGGACAATTTTAAGAATGACTGATTAGTGTCCAGACATTATAATGAGTTAGAGCACACAGGAAATTTAAGTGTATGTAGACTGAATGGAGACAATCTGAAAACTTGGTGATGGAAAGGAAAACAGCAACAGTTACTGACAGTATTTGGTTCTAGAACAAAATAGAGGGATTAAGAATAGGATTAAATGAGAAGGTATTCATATCTAAATATTTTAATTTCTTTTTTCAAATGCAGCTTCACAAACATGGCTTTGTACCTCTATACTGAGAGGCATTACTTCCTGAAAATTTCCCTGTAAAAACAAACCTTGTGTTTTCAAGAATACTTAAAATATGAACCTTTACATTTGGCGAGCTCAGTAGGCTGAGGGTGGATATAGTGGACTCTCTGAGACGAGGAGGCCTGGCAGTGGCGAGACTAGCAGTGGGGGTTACACTTACTACTGGTCCGGCATGAGTAATGGTCACCGTGACCGGGGAGTAGCTATAGGCATCTCCAGCCATCAGTTGTTGAGGTTACTCTGGTTGATGAGCGTATAATGGGGGTGAGGATGAAACACACTCTGGGTTTAATGTCTTGTTGCAGTGTACGCTCCTACCCGAGGTGTGTGAAACTGAAGAGAAGGAGATGTTCTACGCCAAACTCGACTATGTATAGACCTAGTGTCCTCCGGATACACTCATTGTCCTGGGCGACTTCTATGGTTGAGAATGCAGGTTCTTGGTATCAGAGACCACCGCTGGACATGGTATAGTAATGCCGGAGGGGTAGCTCGATCGATAAGGAGATCGACCACATCCTCATTAGTACTCGTTGGAGGATCCTGCAGAACTGCAGGGTTTACCGGAGTGTTGAGTTCTTTGGAACAGATCACAGACTTGTTGTTGCTACACTTAAGCTTCATGTCAAGTCCAGAAGAATCTCAAGAGATGTGTTTCATCTTGAGAAGCTGAAGGACTTGACATGTGCCCATGAGTATGCGGTGGCAGTCTCAAATCGGTTTAATGTGCTCGGTGCTCTCGAGGACCCTGTAGAACTGTGGGATACTTTCAAGAGCGAAACTCCAGGCTGCCAAGGAGTGTATTGGGAAGCGCCCGAGGTCAAGGCGTGGTTTTGTCTGACGGAGACGCTGGAGAAAATCGAGGAGAGTCGCGCTGCCAGGCTGGCTGGGAACCGGGACCAGCACAGGGCTCTGTCACGCCGGACTAGAACCTCCTGGGGAGACACAAGGAGAGGTATGTTAGGAGTCTCGCTGAGGATGTCGAGGGCCATTTGAACGCTAATGACCTCCAACCCGCCTACCGAGCCCTGAAGAAGCTCCGTTCCAAGTTTCCACCTTGGGCGAGTGCTATCCGAGCAGCAGATGGGCGCCTTGTGTCGGACATGGACGGGCAGATGACACGTTGGGCGAGTACTTTGGGCAGTTGTTCACGGTGGAACCCTCCAACTGAGCAGCTTCACAACACTGGGTTACGGGCAGTGGATGCCGATCCTTCCATTGACGAAACCGCACCCTCTCAACGAAGTGAGAGGGGCTGTAGCAAAGTTGAGGGGTGGAAAGGCAGCTGGTGTTTGTAATATCAGTGCGGAGTTGTATCTGTAAGAGACAATCCGGCGTGGAGGAGGCCAAGGGGGCGCCCACAAGGGTCGTGGCTGGGACAAGTTGATGTTTCTTGTCGAGAGCTGCTTGTTTGGGAAGGGAGCCTGCATGGGGACTCGCGCGAGGTGACCCCCGGGAGTGGCGTTGTAGGGTGGGCGAGGCGACGCGCCCCCAATGATTGATTGATTTAAATTTCGCTGAATCCTCTTGTGTGTGTGTGTTAATTGATATGTTTGTTTCAGGTGACACTGGGGCGGCAGGCGAGGTGTGTGCGCGGGGTGGATGACCGTGCCGCCGGGCTGAGGGGCGGCCGGGGACTGCCGGGTTGCTGGTGAAGGCGTGCGTGTCCTGCCGGGCCACTGCTGCTGCTGTTGGCCGGGCACTGAGGAGGCGGGGCAGCGAGTCACGTCAGGCCTGTAGGTGATAAGGTTCAGTTTAAGGAGGACTTTAACTTTGGGATTTTTCTATCGCTTATCCAAGGCATCTAACGTCTCGGACATAGGGTGTGTGGAATGGTGTTTTTTCAAGCCATTTTGTATTATAGTAAACCTGGGTATAACTTTTTGCTACTTTAAGGTGCACAAGTTTATGAATTGATCAGCATTATTATTATTATTATTGGAAACGGGATGCAAGTTTTATGTTCGGCTATTCAGTATAAAAGGAAGTTCTGTAGTAGTGGTGCCTTGCATAATAACTCGTTCAGAACTTTATTTAGTTATTTATAGGATATAGTTTTGTATGTCATTCAGGAGTAATAATGGCTGAGGACATAGTAGCTTCCTTATCTCCGAGATGCACACGTTGGAAGACTATTACATTATTACTATTGACCTAATTACTATTTTATACTATTTCATTATACCCATTCATATTATTACTATTGACCTAATTAACACATCTTTTTATCCTCGCACATTATTACCATGGAAGGTTATTAGCGTAGGATTTGTGAATGTATGAAATGCGGACCAAATGGATTTTTTGTTTCCGTTGCATATTGCTTGTCACCAAATTCTGTCTGTGTATCTCTTAATAAGATTGCCTCAAGACACTGGGAATATATAATGGCTTAGACTTAATGACTGATACCTAAGAGACACTGAAGGGAACAAGACTTTCATTAACACTTATATAATTGCAGTAAAACCTCTCGTATTCGGACCTTCGTTATTCGGACTTTGACATTATTCGGACCTTTTTTTTTTTAGGGGTCAAAATTTTATTCGAACCTTTTTTTTTTTTAGGGGTTGAAATTTCCTAGCTATATGTAAGTAAACCTAGATTTTTTTTTTTTTTTTTTTTTAGGGGTCGAAATTTCCTAGCTATATGTAAGTAAACCTAGATTTTTTTTTTCTTCTTTTTTTTTAGGGGTCGAAATTTCCTAGCTATATAGCCTACATCTAATTTTTTTTTTTTTTTTTTTTTTAGGGGTCGAAATTTCCTACACCTAGAATTTTACATATCCCCCCATATATAATCCCCCCATTATTCGGATCCTTGCATTACTCGGACCACTCCTTGGCCCAATTAGTTGTATCCGGATATGAGAGGTTTTACTGTATTTTCATTGTTCATTCATTCATCTTTTTCTATTAATTCATTGACCAACTAGTGATTTATTTCTAGGCATCGTTTTCCATTGTCTATAAACAATCTTTTGTTAACCGGCTATGTGTTAAAAGTGGCACCTCTCGTGTTTGGGAAAAGGTCTTTAGTACGGAAGTAACAATAAAAACACGAGAAAATAAGGAAGCTACAAGAGGGCGTGAGACAAACATGGTAGTTCCTGTAAATCATAAGGACTATAGTAATACAGGAGAGCCGTGCGTTGTAAAGGAATGTCACTACAGATAGGAAGATAGGAAAAGGAATATCGATACAGATACTATGGCCTTAAAACTTGTACTGATCACCTCCAGGACAGAATCAAAAACACGGCAAGGCATTAGCCAACACGTGTACACTGAGTCACGTATGTATCCAAGGCCAAAAAGGTATAACAGGCCTTTATAATCTGTGTGTGTATCCGTAGAGAGGATTTCTGTACCTGGTTATTACCTAGGCGTGAACGTTAGGTGTTATGCCTGGGTTTTATCTTAGCAGCGCGACACATTAAGATAGCGATGGTGTTATGCCATGGTTTTATCTTAGGGGCGTGACACATTAAGATAGCGATGGTGTTATGCCTGGGTTTTATCTTAGGGGCGCGACACATTAAGATAGCGATGGTGTTATGCCTGGGTTTTATCTTAGGAGCGCGACACATTAAGATAGCGATGGTGTTATGCCTGGGTTTTATCTTAGCAGCGCGACACATTAAGATAGCGATGGTGTTATGACCTGGTTTTATCTTAGGGCGCGACACATTAAGATAGCGATGGTGTTAGCGGGTTTATCTTGCCGCGATAAGTAGCGTGTGTTATGCGGTTATCTTAGGGGCGCGACACATTAAGATAGCGATGGTGTTATACCTTGGTTTTATCTTAGGAGTGCGACACATTAAGATAGCGATGGTGTTATGCCTGGGTTTTATCTTAGCAGCGCGACACATTAAGATAGCGATGGTGTTATACCTTGGTTTTATCTTAGGAGTGCGACACATTAAGATAGCGATGGTGTTATGCCTGGGTTTTATCTTAGGAGTGCGATACATTAAGATAGCGATGGTGTTATGCCTGGGTTTTATCTTAGGAGTGCGATACATTAAGATAGCGATGGTGTTATGCCGTCATAATTTCTTTCTGTTCCTATGTCAGTGTTAAGTACAGGGTGGGAATATTACGTAAACAAGGGCTTCAGTTTGATATACGTAGGTTTTTTACGTTGTTTTATATTTACCGAGGGAGGAACCGCCATGCACAAGTAGGTGTTACTATCATTAGCTTTAATCTGAAGTGTAACTGTCATGCATTCCTCCAGTGTGTTTGGTTCGTAGTGCCCGAGACAGTAATTTGTAACCCTTGGCCACCACCACCCTTCTCCTCTTTTCATATATACAGAGACATACAGACAGAGAGAGACAGAGATTCATAAGTAACTAGTATTGCTATCGAGTAATTAGTATAAGAATAGGCTTCTCTCGTTCACAAGGCTGAGTAATTTGGTATGGGAGTCGAGTAACACTTAACATAATTAATCGAATGCAATAATGGGGAGATTTTACAGTTAAAGAATCTAAAAAACAGTACAGTAAAACCTCTCGTATTCGGACCTTTTTCTTTTTTAGGGGTCGAAATTTCCTAGCGACATATAAACATTAAACACCTAGATTTTTTTATTTTTATTTTTTTTATATACACATATCCCCCATATATAATCCCCCCATTATTCGGACCCTTGCATTACTCGGACCACTCCTTGGCCCAATTAGTCCGAATACGAGAGGTTTTACTGAATTACAGCACTACCTGACTGCTGCTACTCACCCTCAACAGCCGCTCTCTTCTCTGCTCTTATTACATCAACACTCTTGATTTGCTTTGGTTGGTTTCATTGGTCTCGGTTTGCTTCCATTCCTTCCTTGGTCCCAGTGTGTCCAGGCAGCTTAATTACTCTCAGCCTTCTCATTGTGTGAATCTTGCAACGGATGACGTCAGTTTCTCATGTTTCTTCTCATGTTTCAGTCCTGTGGGTTTTAGAGTAACAGGAAGATATCTATTCTGAGGGGGAGTGTGCAGAGCTAATCTTGGGTGGCTGCTTCCATACCTTTACCTGGAAAAAATAATTGTGATAAGCAGAAAATGTAATCTTTTCGTGAAAATCTATTAGTGTTTCCTCGATTTACCGAAGCTCATTTTTCAGTTTATCTATATATGTCAGGATGATTGTCTTTGTTGTGGTTTTCAGCACTTTATTTGTCTAGCTAAGTTAAAGGCAGTGACCTAATATTTTCAGGTTATAGATCAAAAGTGTCGTCAAGTTACAGCAGATTTCTGGACTTATCTATCAAATTTAAGCTTATTTCTGGACTTATCTATCAAATTTAAGCTTATTTCTGGACTTATAGATATCAAATTTAAGCTTATTTCTGGACTTATAGATGTCAAATTTAAGCTTATTTCTGGACATATATATATATCAAATTCAAGCTTATTTCTGGACTTATATATCAAATTCAAGCTTATTTCTGGGCTGTCGGCAAGTTTCAACAAGTTTTATCAGCTTATTTTCGGACAAAATCTAGCAATAATAGTGGTTATCTGTAGTGGTATAGGGTGGTCCTTACTAATTCATTCAAGTGTGTGTCCTATCCCTGTCCTGTACATAGATCCTATCCTATGTACCTATCTACAGTTGTACATAGATCACACCAGTGTTTGAAGACATTGTGATACATAATTAGCATCTTTACTATATCAATTCAGGTGTTCTCTTGCATAATTTGTGATGTCTCATATATATATATTTTGCAATGTTGGTACGAGAGAGAGAGAGAGAGAGAGCGAGAGCAATGTTGGTACTTGAGAGAGAAAGAGAGGGAGAGGGAGCAATGTTAGTACTTGAGAGAGAGAGAGAGAGAGAGCAATGTTGGTACTTGAGAGAGAAAGAGAGGGAGCAATGTTGGTACTTGAGAGAGAAAGAGAGAGAGAGCAATGTTAGTACTTGAGAGAGAGAGAGAGAGAGCAATGTTGGTACTTGAGAGAGAAAGAGAGAGAGAGCAATGTTGGTACTTGAGAGAGAAAGAGAGAGCAATGTTGGTACTTGAGAGAGAAAGAGAGAGCAATGTTGGTACTTAAGAGAGAAAGAGAGAGAGAGCAATGTTGGTACTTGAAAGAGAAAGAGAGAGCAATGTTGGTACTAGAGAGAGAGGGAGAGCAATGTTGGTACTTGAGAGAGAAAGAGAGAGAGCAATGTTGGTACTTGAGAGAGAGAGAGAGCAATGTTGGTACTTGAGAGAGAAAGAGGGAGCAATGTTGGTACTTGAGAGGAGAGGACATGTGGTATGAGAGAGAGAGGAGGAGCAATGTTGGTACTTGAGAGAAAAGAGGAGAAATGAGAGAGAGAGAGAGCAATGTTAGTACTTGAGAGAGAGAGCAATGTTGGTACTTGAGAGAGAGCATTGTTGGTACTTGAGAGAGAGAGAGAGAGAGAGATTCTTTAATGGCTAGTATTGGTTATCAAGTAATTAGTGTTAAGAATAGTCACATGCTAGTAAGAAGAAAAAATGTGTCAAATTTAAAGTATTGTGGGGATGTCGAGTGCCGTGTTGAGTATTATGTAAAGAGCCCGGAAAATTATTATAGACTAAAATAAACATTGCAAATTGTGATAGTGATAAATCTCTCACTCATACATTGGTAAAAAGTCTTCCTGCGTTATTTAGTTCCCGAGATGTCTGTGTCGGCCCAATGCCTGTATGCAATGACCTCCATCAACATCAGTTATCTTTTTGCCTATAGCACCTGTAGGCAGTGACCCAGGGCTCAGATGGTAGGCCCTGGAGGTTCACTCGAGGCCTGTGATGGTGAAAAATTTGATCATAGTCTAGTCGCAGATGTATCCTTGCATAGTGACTCGGCTTTGACCAAATAAGGCAAAGGTGGTGAAACACTTTTGTTTACAAGATGGATTTCCGTGCATGCAAAAGTTCGGACGAAAGACGACAAAATTGTAACATGTATGGGGCACTTAAAGAGATTAGTGAGGATTTTAAATTAGTTTGTTGGGTGGCAGAAACTCATGCAATCGAGGGCTAATTATTATTATTTTCTCATATTCGCACAGAAGAAAGGCTGTGTGTGTGTGTGTGGATATTTGTATGTATGTATATACATAAACTAAGGGCTTAAAGACCTCATGCAGAGGTGAGAGGAAGGATTTTTTTTTTTTTGGTGGTTATTTATACATGCTGGAGGTGAGGTTTGTGTATTTCTTGGACGTGGAAGGAAAATTGTTCTTCTCCCGTGACAGGTGTGAATTATGGTGCATTAATGAGAGTATAAACATTATCTATTCACATCAGTCAAACATTGCACAACCAAATGCCATCTTAGCACGTGCCATGTTATCTTAGCACGTGCATATGTTTCTCATCTTAGCACGTGCCATCATCTCTGAGGCAGGCATACAATTGCACACCTTGAGCTGCCTTCAGAATTCTAACACAGGCCCAAAAATCACTACTATGTACGTCGGTGAAGAAGGACTATAGTGTGGAGGTAGAGAGGCCTAATTTTGTCAACTGACCCGGGAATCGAACCTGCATCAGACCTCTCGGATATCATGAACGACCAACGAGGCACAAGCAGTGAAATTATAACTGGTCAAACATAAGAAGAAAATAAGGAAGCTACAAGAGGCCTCGAGACCTACACGAGGTAGTTCCTGTAGAAGCGTCAAGATGGTTTATGAGAACAGGTCAAGGATGCAGCTTCATCAATGATCTATATCGTAAAGTATTAAGAACAATCATAGGGTTTAAGCTAATGTATTAACTCATGGCTTCATCAAATTTAAAAACATAAGAAAATAAGGAAGCTACAAGAGGCCGCGAGACCTACACGTGGTAGCTCCTGTAAATTTAGTATACCGTAATCACAAGTCAAATATTCCTAATACTTGTTATCATTCTATCCTCATAAGTCTAGTCAGTGTGATATCAACTGCGTATGTAAATATTTTCCTTCCAACTCCCAGAACTGATTTTGTGGATTCGTGTGACGGTGGTAGAAGAGAAGCCTCGGAGCGAATGGCAAACTTTAGGCAATTTCCATTTTCTGTATATCGGGTGAACGCTCCATGTTTGACTAAATACAATTGTTTCAATATGCTAATGGAACTGAGAGTATTTTGTGAATAAACTTTTTAAAAACTTGACTGGGCTGTTCATTACTCATTTCCATCTTTTAAAGGGTTTTCTGTACCGTCAATAACACTGGGTTGTTCATTACTCATTTCCATCTTTTAAAGGGTTTCTGTACCGTCAATAACACTGGGTTGTTCATTACTCATTTCCATCTTTTAAAGGGTTTTTGTACCGTCAATAACACTGGGTTGTTCATTACTCATTTCCATCTTTTAAAGGGTTTCTGTACCGTCAATAACACTGGGTTGTTCATTACTCATTTCCATCTTTTAAAGGGTTTTTGTACCGTCAATAACACTGGGTTGTTCATTACTCATTTCCATCTTTTAAAGGGTTTCTGTACCGTCAATAACACTAGTCGCCACTGCACTAATGTCACCAGGCGCCATATATTACAAATTTTAGCATCACTGCAGACTTGTATGTGCCACTGAAGAGGCATGCACAGTAGTTTTTATTATGTAAGTGTCTTCAGTGGCACATGCAAGTCTGTGGTGATGCTAAAATGTGTAATATATGGTGCCTGGCGACATCAGTGCAGTGGCGACTATAGTGTTGTTGACGGTAGAGTTGTAGATAACAGAATGCAGATAAAGTATAATCTGATATGTCTATACTAAAGTTGAAATCTTCTCGAGAGTTAATTTACAAAGACAACAGCAAAGCGGCGCTCAAGATATTTACCCAAAATCAAGGGATGTATTTTCAACTCAACGTCAATGTCCTTATTGAATTAATACTATTTTGTCTTTAATAAAAAACTAAAACTAAATCAATACTGGGTTTTTTGTGTCATTTATCAAGTCAGTGATCAATTCATCTTACATAATTGCGTGTGTGTGTGTGTGTCCTGGCCAGAAAGACAAGAGGGTACACCACCACAAAAGGTATTTAACAGACGTGATTTATAGGTACATATATGTAGATGAGGGAAAAAAATACTGTACAAATATGTAATGTATAAATCAATCTTAGTCGTTTTTTCTAAAGGCAAGTTTTTGGATGTCAGACATACTTGTACTTACATAAATAAAACATCCAAAAAATCTTACTCGTCTTATAAAAAAAATGACAGATTTATTTAGAAATTATATATTGGTACAAAAAAAAAAATCTTCACATACGTATACCTATAAATCACGGCTGTTTGCTGCCTTTTGTGGTGTGGCGTGGATCATATTCTGTCTTTCTGGCCAGGACACACACACACTTGAGATGAATTGATCACAGACTGAATTATTATTTTTAAATAGCTCGGTAGTAATAATTTCAAGATTTTTTTTGAGGTCAACAAAAGAAACTATTATCTATTCAGTCACCAAAAAGACACACGCAGAGAGAGAGAGAGGGAGTGAAGAAAAAAATTAATCGCTCTCTTTTATCATCTTAATCTTACTTTATCTTAGTTAGTTATCTTATCTTAGTTATCATCTTAATTTAACTTAGGCAACGAGAATAGTTTACTTACCCCATGGAATCTCTCAGCCACACACACAAACACAAACATGTCTCTGTCCATCACGCAACAAGTCCACCTGAAACATAAATATACAATCAGCTTAAACAGGCAATATTGATGACGATTCAGTAATACATCCATCATGATATTACTTAAGAATAGTCTACACTGCTGTCTGTTCCTTATTGAACTTACGAAAAGATGGAGAGGCAAGAGGCAAGGGCGTAGCCAGGAAAAAAAATTGGGGGGGGCCACCTCCCAATGATGGTTGAGGGGTAGGTGCCTTATCAGCTGGGGGTCTGGGAGGCGCTGTAAGCCCCTAGAGAATTTTTTTGAAGATATGACTTAATTGGGGGCATATTGAGCCCTACCGTAGATAACAGTAAAGTCGCCAGGACAACTTTTTTTCTGTTTACAGACGTGTGGTGGCGTTAATACTTACATTTCTACATTCATGATTTCAAGAAAGTTAGAAGGGGCTATCTGGAGAGTCTGTGTCATTTTGTGTCTTCATCTGTGTCATATTAGGGCTATAAATGAACAAATTACAAAAATATCTACAAAGTGGCTACCAACAGTAGAGTCGCCATCTAGTGTTTATTTACTGAGTGTCGTACCGCTGTCGTCGTCGCCCGAAGAAAAAAACGCGTAGTGAAATTTGAAACCGTCTATACTTGCAGCTACAAAGCATAAAACAACGCTGAAACAGGGTAGATTATACAGTCATGATATAAACTACTGTGTATTATCTTCAGTGGCACATCAAAATCAGTAGTAATGCTATAATTCGTAATATTTGGCGCCTGGCGACTTGACTGTAGGTGGCGACTTTACTGTTATCTACGGTAGGGGGGGGGAGGTCATTTATTGGTTCTTTGCATGATATTCAATATAGTAAAATTGATGAAATTATACCAAACACTCCTAAAGTAGATGTGTTGAATTGGGGGGGGCATGGCCCCATTGGCCCCCCCTCTGGCTACGCCCTTGGCAAGAGGAAAGGACTGTGAAATGGTAGGAAAGTGGAGGAAGGCAGGGAATAGGGAGGAACGGTGGCAAGGGAAGAGAGGAGAGGAAAGGCGTGAGGAAATGATGAGAAGAGCGGCGGCAAGGGAAGAGAGGAGAGGAAAGGCGTGAGGAAATGATGAGAAGAGCGGCGGCAAGGGAAGAGAGGAGAGGAAAGGCGTGAGGAAATGATGAGAAGAGAGGAGAGGAAAGGCGTGAGGAAATGATGAGAAGAGCGGTGCAAGGAAGAGAGGAGAGGAAAGGCGTGAGGAAATGATGAGAAGAGCGGTGGCAAGGGAAGAGAGGAGAGGAAAGGCGTGAGGAAATGATGAGAAAAGCGGCGCAAGGGAAGAGAGGAGAGAAAGGCGTGAGGAAATGATGAGAAGAGCGGTGCAAGGAAGAGAGGAGAGGAAATGATGAGAAGAGCGGCGGCAAGGGAAGAGAGGAGAGGAAAGGCGTGAGGAAATGATGAGAAGAGCGGCGGCAAGGGAAGAGAGGAGAGGAAAGGCGTGAGGAAATGATGAGAAGAGCGGTGGCAAGGGAAGAGAGGAGAGGAAATGATGAGAAGAGCGGCGGCAAGGGAAGAGAGGAGAGGAAAGGCGTGAGGAAATGATGAGAAGAGCGGCGGCAAGGGAAGAGAGGAGAGGAAAGGCGTGAGGAAAGATGAGAAGAGCGGCGGCAGGAAAGGAGAGGGAAGGG
>JACEEZ010007522.1:0-12884 GCA_016584305.1 Chionoecetes opilio
GAGGGTTTAAAAAAGGGGGGGGTTTGGTGGTGGTAAAAAATTTTAAAAAAACCGGGGTTATTTTAAAACTTTTTGAAATAAAGTCGGTACCGTTTGTTTTCAGTTTTTTCATTAAGTCAGGGGGATAAGTTGATTTTTTGCAAATACTTCATGGATTTTCCATCGTCATATGGTAATTAAAAGAAAGCACGTTTTAAACCCACACCGTTACACGCACTGTAAACACGAGGGGACGAGACTTAGCTCCCTCGACTGCACCCCATTGTTTTCACAAGTGGCGCGGCGGTGGCGCAGCATGAACGTACAGAAATATGAAAGTAACTTACTTTTTGGTTTTGTTTTAATTGAAAATTACATAAAGTATGAAAAATAACCAAAAAACATATGATGACTTTTTTTGTTTTTTTGGGGGAGTGTAGCAATTTGCGTGCTTAAGGCTCATACCCCTGGCAGTGGACGTATGGGGGTGCTGCAGCTCTGCACCCCTATGCCACGAGCCCCCACTGGAACAATGCCTAGAAATTAAAAAAAAAATACTAACCTAGCCTAAAAAAAAGAAGAAAGGTTAAAAGATAAAAACAATAAAAGGTGTGAAAAAAAAGCTATATTCTGTAAAAAAGAACCAAGATAACAAAGGAGAAAGAACATTTTAAGGCCTTAAAATACAATGGGGTGAGACACAAGTAGGGTGGTGAAGTCAGTGACCTGGAACCCAAACGTGTGCGTTTTGGTCATCTTTTCCGCTCCCCGAGAATGTAAAAAAAACAGTTCACGTAATTTTTGAAGTGTCCATGGGCTGGTATGATATGTATCAGTTTTGGAGGTTTATAAAATTTTTAAAAGAATTTTTTTATTTTTTTGATGTGGGCCAATTTCCCCCCTTTTAGGTAACAATGCGTCCGCACCTCTCAGTGTATTTCAACAGAGCACAAGGAAAATTTGTTTAAACTTTTAAAGTCATATAGGTAGGACCCTCCTATATTTGTATTTATGTTGTCAGCAGTAATCACTTCTAACATAATAAAAACTTGCATTTTATTACATTGAATTACAACATTATCACACAAGTGTAACAAGTATTATAACTTCCCCTACAGGATAGTTTCATGTACTTAACATCAAAGAACCAGTTATTTTCGGAAAGTCATAAACATATAATTATATATTATTATGTAATGTATATACAATATAGTATATCTTTCCGGGGGTTTTCCATGAGAACCATGTACAGCAAGCACTTTTTAAGCTTAAACAATAAGAAAAAGCAAAACAAAAGGATCTAGTTAGATGTTTGGCTAGCATTATTGTCAACGTCAGATTTTGGACGAGAGAAGAAACGGCATGAGCAAGGAAAGCAGAGGGGCGTGAACGAAGGGAGAACACCTCGGATCACGTACCAACAACACGCTCATCTCACGAGCCCCGCCGAAACCCCTGGCTGGTTCACTACATATCTGGTTGTAATAATCTAAGTTCCTTATTGGACTGTAATAAATGAGTATTTAGGTACCCACAAGAAGTACCATTTTAAACTTAGCCCAAACAATTCTCTACAATTCCCCAGAGTTATAATGTTTGTTTGTTTATTTCAATAAATATGGAAACTAGATCAAAGTTTGTAAAAAACCTGGACAAAATTATCCCGGTCGACACTATTGTACCGTTCCTTGCAGGTACATCGTGTATCCTGAGGAGGCGGGCAGCGAGGCACTGGTGTTAAACCCAAAACACAAGGACAGGCGGTGGCCCCGGGGAGCGTCCACTGAATCGGCTTGGCCATCTCGAACCACCCGGCGCCTTTGGCCCTCACCAACAACTATGGTAATGATCCCTACAACGGTTACACCCTCATGCACAAAAAAAAAAGGTTGAGCCCATTGTGCCCTTTTTGCACACTTGTTTATCTTGTTTTATGCATTTTTGAATACAGTGCACCAGTATTGTAGAGTTTTCGTCCACAGGATATTATTGCAATGCCTTGCAAAATATAGGTTGGAGTAGTCAGTTCAGTATACAAATACGTTCCTGTCTCAGCAGGTAAAAGTACGTGGTGCCGCCATTCACCCCTGGTGGTCGAGTCCATGTTGCCTTCCAGTTTTGGATTCCCATCAGCATTGACGGATTCTCTGGGACAGCCGAGATTTGGAAGCTGCCATCAAATCCCCTAATCCTACAGCCTACATCACCTCACTCTTCCTTCAGTATCTGTCTGCTACCCCCCACAGCTGCTGAGTTGCTAGGGGACGTGGAAGCTCCAGTGGGGGGAGGCAGCCATCAGAAAATTTCTAGGACTGGGTAGTGCCTCAAACCTCAGCCACTTCAAGGCCAGGGGCATCAAAAACTGTAAAACACCTTCACGTTGATGAATGACAAGAAGAAAATACACAAGATGAGGAAAAATAAAAGAAGTTCATTTCTCAACAACGGTTTTGAAGGGGCGAGAGATATCATCCCTTAGCAGTTCGAAACAAGATACCAAAAAGTCATGTTGTGAAAAGAGGCATGAACCATGATAGTGACTACCACTACACTCTTTAGAATATTTGGAGGAGAAAATCAGGCGTTCAACAAGCAACCTATTGCCTGGTTTAAGTAAGATACCTAAAAAAAGTTGGCAGAAACGATAAGTCTGGAGGCAAGGGCCTGGCCCCAATGAAACGATAAAAGAAAATCCAACTTTTGGATGCAATAAGCAATTTAGGGGTGGTATGGGTGGTCAGCGCAGCAAGAGGCAAGTAAGTGATTTCTCTGACGGTTGGGTAACCATCGGCAGAAGCGGGAAAAAAACATGACACCATGAACCCCACAGCTCCACTGATGACTCGTCCGAAGGTTTGGCCATCTTACAAAACGGGTCAAGTGCAGAATGACCGGGTGTTGTGGAGACGACCACCCCGCGACACTCACAATGCCCTGGTATTTAGGCAGATAAAAAAACCCAAATAAAGTATTTTGTTCGCTCAAAAGGACGTAGCTATGGGTTATCAAATCACAATTTTGAAATTGAACCTGCAATCACTAATACTAGAATTGTCCAGCTACTAAGTTTCAAGCTTCTCTTCCCCAGGGTTGACTTGACGTCACCCATCGACCATCCTTTCCCCACGCCCTGTCCAACCCCTCTTCATCTTGGACTTTGTTTTCCCTCCCGCCTACACCCCGCCCGTCTTCCTCTTTCCCGTCTCAGGCTCCAAACACTCAACTCACCGACTATAGGCCTTCCCTCCGGCTCCCCCCCCCTCTTCAAACCCCTATCGAGCTTAAGCCTACATTCCCCCCTTAGCTCTTTCGACGACTTGCCTTCATTGCCACAATAATCGCAAGACGCTCGACGGGAGAAATCGCTTGTCTCCCCTTGATTACCTTCAAAACCCTGCACCTGGAAACATGAGGCTGCCGGAGAGGGTGCTGGTGAGGGTCCGAAACAAGACACCTTCCCCCCATATCAACTTTGGTCCACGATGAAGAAGGGATTTTGATGGTTGAAGAATCAACAATTTTGTCAAGTTCTTTAAATACTACAGTATTTTATTGGGTAATCATACTATATGTTGACACTAGGGCACTGAGAGCCTAGTTCCAAAGGACATCGCATTTTTAAAACAATATGAGGGTCATTGCAGGGACTTATCTAAAGGGCCGTTACACTATCGGGCCACCTAGGGTGCCGAGCACGCAACTCAGCATTTTTGAGAGATAAAAGGGGATAAAAAGGAAACACAAACACAACAGACCGAAGGCCCTTACAAGACGTTTGCTTTAACTCCACACACAAATAGATAATAAGAGAAAAAAGGATAGGAAGTAGAAGGCCCCTCCTCACCCCCCCATCCCTCCAGCCGAAGCTGGCCGGAAAAGAAGGTACCATGCAATATAGAAAAACTGCTGGAATTTGGAGGAAAGTAAAAGCTGTAATCATGGCTAACTACTACTATTTTGTGGGGGTGGGTTTTAGTGTTTGATAGATAGGTATGTTATGTGGTTTTGTAATGGTTGAAACAGTTGGGGAGGTTAAAGGGGGGGGGCGGCAGCCTTCCCTGGCGCTTTTTGGGAGGCAGATCAATCAGGCCCCAGTTTCCGTCAATCCAGGGTTTGTGTTTTTCCATGTGGGGACGCCGACATTTCAATGCCTCCTGCAGCGTGACCCCTGGTACCTTAAATCCCGAGGTGGTCACTAACTGTCAGGACCCTAACTAACCACACCCCCCCGTCAAAAAGGGAGAGATTTAGGGGAACCCTTTTAACTGGGGGCTACTTGTGTGTTATGAGGTCAATGTGTGTTGGTGTAGGCTCAGTGGGGAAGTTCAGGGGTGGGCGGCACCCTTTTGCCTGGCGTTTTTTGGGGAGGCAGCAGTCAATCGGCCCCAGCTCCTTTCAATCCACTGCGGTATGATTTCCCCAAGTAGACGCCGTGCACTCAATGCCCCCTGCAGCAGTGACCCCTGGTATAAAAAAACCCCGATGGTGGCACTAAGCGGGGGCCCTTAAAACCACACCCCGTCACAGGTCAAAAGTTGTAGTAGTGACTTTTATCGGGGCTGTCTGAGACGGGGGGAGGGGTTTTTGTAACGCGACTCGAAACATTTACGCAATGAGAGAATTTTCAGGGGCCCGCGAGAAAAAATTATTTTTCCGAGATAAACATGACAACCGGGTTTTGAATGAAATTTTTATCGAGGCGACTTTAAATGTTTCTATTGTTTTTGAGTTTACTACGCTGACGGCACCCCATTCCATACTTTTAAAACACGGTTTGTGAAGAATACTTTGCTTCGTTCTTTTAAAAAAACCGTTTCCTGCTTATTTTAAAATTTTGTTTTATTGAGTTTGACCGGTTAGGTGAAAAGATTTTTGGGACTACTTCGAAAACCGTTGAAGATTTTAAATATTCGATGAGGTCACCCCTTTTCCTTCGTTTGTTTGTGGGGAAAAGTTAAGTCTTGAGCGATTTTGTACGATTTATTTCGCAATCTAGGTATCATTTTTGGTTACTCTGCGCTGTATTTTTTTATTTTTCTATGCCTTTTTTAAAAAAAGGTGACCCGAAAATTTCACACAGTATTTTTAGATGGGGCGAAAAAAAGCGAGTTAAAAAAAAATGAGTATAACTTTTCAGATTTTAAACTGAAATTGTCCCCAAAAAAAGCCAACCAAATTTTTTTGCAGTTTTTACTACCTCTATAATTTGGTTTTTGGTTTGAGATCTTTTGAGATTATAAAAAGCCTAAATCTTTTTTCTTTATCAAACTTTTTAGTTTTGGAAATCGTTCATCACGAACTTTTTTGAGGGGTTTTATTACCCATAGTAGTACATGGCATTTGTCAAAGGGTTTTTTTAAATTTTCCCCTGTTTTGACCTTTCCCTTAGCGTGTTTAATCTTTTGAGAGTTGGCGCTGAGATTCTGTAGAGGCTTGTTTGGTTTTGTGTCATCAGCAAATTTTGATATCCGCATGGATTCCCTCGTCAATGTCATTTTGTATATTAAGAACAGGATAGGTCCGAAAATGATCCTGGGAACACCCCTATTTACACGGGCCAGTCAGAAAAAATTCCATTATTACCACCTTTGTTCGATTTGACAGCCAGTTTTCTATCCAATTGAAAGTGGCCCGTTAACATGAGCTTTTTCTTTTCTAATGAGACGTTATGAGGGGAAATTGTCGAACGCTTTTTTTAAAACGAGGTAAAAAGTCTATGCCCGTGTTGTCGTACATTTTTAATAACTATTGTAAAAATCAAGTAAGTTTGAGAGGATGAGCGTTTATTTCTGAATCCCTGTGCGAGTCTTGATTTTGTCATTTTCTTTTAAGAACTTAACGATTTTGTCTCTTTTGAGGATTTCCCTAATTTTTCCCGAACTGATGTTAAAAAGATTTTGGGCGATAGTTTTGGGCTGCGACTTGCTTCCTTTTTTAAAAAATGGGTGGACATTGCTAGTTTCCCTTCGCACGGTACATTTCCGGGAGTAAAGACTTATTAAATAAGAGGGGAAAGTGGTTTTATATTTGTTCTTTGCTTCTTTTAATAGGGGTGGCGAAATTTTATCGGACCCGGGTTTTTATCTTATGTTATTTTTGCGAGCAAAAAGTCACATTTTCCTGAAGGTTTAAAGACTGAGGCAAGTACTTTGTTTTGGGTTTTTTTGGGGTGGGGTTTATTTTGCGTGTTTTCCACTGTGAAAATGATGCAAAAAAGTTATTTTGGGGTATCCGCCTAGATACTTTATTTTCTGTTGTTCGCCATTTTCCCTTTCCAACGATGTGATGAAGATGGTGGTTTAAGGGGGGCAGAGCCCCGCCAGCAGTTTGCCCGTTCACACGTACTGGCCCCCACGTTTTCCCCTATCCAGTGTGAGGGTAGCTGTGTTTGTGTTGATGAGCGATAGGTACTGGCGTGCAGTTTTGCCCGATAACATGGGGCCCTTATAAAACCCGTGGATACTCGGTACATGACTACGTACGGTACCCCCCAGGGATTTCAGACCGTAGTCCATAAACTATCAACGTTCACTAATTTCACACTGTTAACCCTACCCCGGAACGTCTGGCATGGGATTAATGTCTAGTTCAACGCAGACGTTTTTGTGCATTGGAACACTGTGGGGTGTAGCTACACGTGGCCACGCCCGAATATATAGCTCGCTCATGAACTGCCTCGGTCAGGGATGGTGTTCAGTTGTTTGCGTCTGCACTATCATTTTCCGGGTACTCGCCGTTACCATGCTCCAAAACCACAGCTGCCCACTGATAGTGTAGACGGGCCTTAAGACATGGTCATTTTCAGTCATACAGTATATATACGTGTAGAGTTAAAAAAAGGGCATTTTTTTTTCATTTTGCCCATCTATTGCTGACACAGTTCCGCAGTCATCTGCTTAAGCATCAGAGACCTCAGCAGTCTGGGTTATGCCTGGTAAGTCAACAACTGACCGTATCCTAGCGCTTGTGTCCTGCGGGAACACCAAACGTGATTTTCGACGGGGGATACTTGCAGCCTATGTTGATCTCAAAGGCGTTTGACTCAGTGCATCGTGAGTCACTCTGGGATCTTCTACGGCTTCGCGGGGATTCCTGCAAGGGCTGTTGGTCTGCTGACTGGCCCGTACGCTGGGACTCAGAGTGCATTTAAAGTGTGGGGGAGGCGTATCCAGCATTTTTCCTTGAATACAGGAGTGAGGCAAAGGTGTGTCCTTGCCCCATCACTTTTCAACACTGTATAGACTGGGTATTGGGGCAAAGCTGTGGACCAAGTGATTGGGATCATCCCTCGGCAATACTTAAGATCACTGATATTGTTTTTGCCGATGATGCATTTAATCTTTGCTGAGTCGGGAGGTCCTGGTGATGGCTCTCGAGGCGCTGCACGAGGAGGGACTTTGCCTTTGGGACTCCGGGGAAGGTCCAGGTGTTTGGAGGTTTACTAGATGAAACAGTACTGTCTGTTCATGCGTGCGGCGAGGACATTGAGATTTGGAAAGTTTTACATAGTTGGTAGCGCAGTCCAGGCCGACGGGGGTCACGTAAGAAGTCTTACGGCGGATTGGCATAGCGCATGGTGTTATGGACTCGCTCAACACAAGTATTTGGTGTTGTCGATACCTGGCAGGAAGGACAAAGATCCGGATCTTCAAGTCGCTTGTGATCCCTTTATTACTCTACGGATGTGAGACATGGACACTAAATAGCGACTTGAAGAGGCGAATCGATGCCTTTGGAAATTTAAGGGTGTCTCCGCAGAATCATGGGGCATTGCTGGGATGATTACGTGTCAAATCAACGATTGCACCGTGAGACTGAATCGAGACCAATTACCTGCATAGTTATTCAGCGCCAACTTCGGCTATATGGGCATGTGGCACGCTAACCTGAAAACCGATCCTTCCCACCGGGTTGTATCTGTAAGAGACAATCTGGCGAGGAGGAGGCCAAGGGGGCGCCCACAAAGCTTGTGTGCCTGGGGCAAGTTGATGTTCCTGTCGAGCGTTGCTTGGTATGGGAAGGGAGCCTGCATGGGAACTCGCACATGGTGACCCCGGGAGTGGCGTCGTAGGGTGGCGAGGCGACGCGCCCCCCGGCGTATGCCCCCAATGATTGAGGGACTGAACTTTTCCCCTTTTCAAAAAACGAATTACCATGTACTAATGTAGTTTCGTTTTTTTTGTTTATGGTGCAGATATCATTGGTGGCTATTCATTCATTCCAATTTTTTTACTCCACATAGTAGCACCTCTCAGTATTTGCATATTATCATAATTATCATATTGATATAACATATGCATGCTTGAATCTCCTTTTAAATTACATTTTATGCATATATAAATAAATATCCTTAGTTCTTGTATATGTCTCCTAATGGATGATCAAGAACATAATAATTTAAATGAGGCATATTATTATATATCGCCTCTGTGGTGTAGTAGCTAGCGCGCCTTGCTACGAATCTGCGGACCTTGCTGCTTAACTGCTGGGCTGCCGCCCAGCTGCGGTTGGGCGGCAGCCCACCCAGCTGTTCATCCTACATTTGGGGTTGGTCGATAAATGGGTACTACCTGTGGAAACCTGGGGAAGGTAACTGTGGTAACCCGGATGTCACACTAGTCCTGTGTCCCGGGGTAACAGGGTGTCAACCACCACAGGCTCAAAGGCTAATGCGACAGAGATGAGCCCCGAGGCCACATCCCGCATAACGTATGGCCCCAATACCTTTACCTTACCATATTATCATTGTCATTCAAGTGGAGTATGACTACACTCAAGCCTCAGCTTTTGCACATTGGCTGTCATGTTTCATAGCTATCATGGAAAAACCCCAAAATCTGCACACCTGGGCATACCCATATTTTAATCACCCGCATTCATGCACAAAAATCGACAAAGATACTGTATAGTATTTTGAAATTTTAGGGCCATACGTCATCACACGTAATAATGTGATACAATACAGTATTCCCTTGTTATACGTACAATGGAGTTACATTCCAGAAAATGTAGTTGGATAGCAATTGATCTTAAAAGTTTAATGGGATTAACCCTTTAGCGCACCATATGTTTCAGTAAGTTATATTTTACATGCATTTTTGCAGCACCCTGATTTTGGCCATTTCAAGCCACTTCTACGCCCTCCAAAAACTATTTAGTTTTTTGTCAATTTTACCCCCACCTTATGTTTTATCCCTTTTAAAAAATATATCAATGGCTTCTAATGGTTGTAGTTGGACATAAAATAATAAAAGATACAAAACAACAACAACATAGAAACCCATTTATGTAGTAGCCGAATTAAGTATGTATAAAAAATGTTTTACTTTATGCCCCCCACCTCCATAGCAAAAAGTTTTGTGAGCCACCTTTTATAGGTAAATGCATATATAAAACGGAATTTTATTTTTATTCTTATGGTGGCCTCAGTGGCGGCTCGTGATAAAATAAAATGGAGGGACTGCAAGCTTAACACAACAGTAGGATACACAAATTTGTCCTACCCCCAGGTATGAGTTGTAGTTGATATTCACGGATTTTAGGGCATGGTAGTAATGGTGGGGGTACTAGAAGGGATGGTGGGAGTGGTAGTGTTGGTGGTAGAACGGATGGCTGAGGTGGTGATGGTAGTATTACAGTTTTTACTTGGAAATAAAGTCGGTATCGCTTTATTCAGTCTTTTCATTTAATTTCAGCTGGGAAAAGTTGATGTTTTTTCCAAATACTTTACTTGATTTTCCATCGTTTATAGGGTAATAAAAGAAAGCACGATTTAACCACACCGTACACCGGCCACACGCAATGTAAACACGGGAGGACTGGCAGCTGAGCTGCCTCGACTGCAGCCCATTGTGTTCACAAAATGGGCGCGGCGGCGGCCCCAGACAGAATCGTACAGCAAATATGAAAGTAACTTACATTTTGGTCTGGTTTTATGAAAATTCACTTAGTAACGTATTTAAAATAAAATTAAAAACATATAATGACTTTTATTTGATATATGGTTAGTAGGGGTATCAATTCTGCTGCCTCTAAAGGAATCATACACTGGCAGTGAGTGTCTGGGGGTGCTGCAGATCTGCAGCCTTAGCCACGAGGCGCCACTGGGTGGCCTTAGAATCTCAATATGAAAAATTGTTTCCCGACATATTAGCGGAAAAGTAAAAACATCACCTAAAAAAATGGAATAAAGTTGTTCGCTTTTTAAATTTTTGCCTTTTTTTTCGAAAATTGAATGTACAAACAACCTTTTTTTAAACACATATTGTAAAGTGCAAATCAAGAAAGACATAAATTCAATTTTATTACAATACCTCGTGTAGTTTTCTTTTGGTAGAATTTAGAAGTCTTTAAAAGGCTCTCTTTATTTAGATGCCCATCATTTTCCCGCATCTCAAATACGTGTTCTCATGAATTGCCTCAATGTGTAGTCGCACTGGCCTGCACTTGGATGTAAATCTGCAGCTAATGGCTGGCCACCCTGCAAGCCCATGGTATAGCGTGAGAAAGAAGAAGGGAAGTGCATATCCAGGCATCAGACATGAGAGAAGAGGAATAAGTTCCAGCCCCCCCCTGTCCTTAACAATTTTCCTTCAATATTTAAGTATTGATTTTTTAAAAATTTCTTTTAGGGGGGAAAATACTGTATACTCTTTGCCATCTTTCTGTAGTTTTTTTCCACCAACATTATCATTTGTGTAATAAATTAATAGTGGTGTATTTTTTTTGGTGGTTGCAGACTCCCAGGTAATCCACTAGATGTCAGCCGAGAGCTTTGAACACAGCTGAGGGTTCCAGGATGCTGTCCTATGTTGAGGCGGGAAGGGTCGGCGAGGGGCAGGTGAGTAAAGGGCCGGTTCCCACTATCCCGCTTGTACGGCCGCCGTACAACAACAATGGGGTCACAATGACGCCACAAAAAAGTCGACCGCACCGCCGTACCGCTGCGGCTGCCGTCAAAGTTAAAATCAAGTCATCTCTCCCGCTCGGCGGGGTCCGCCGAGCGGAGGGGCAAACTTGTGCCCAGTTACCACAAATACCACTCAAGCGGTGATGATAGTGACGTTATTGTTGGGCGGTGTACGGCAACGGCGGCCGTAGAAGCGGGCTAGTGGGAACCGGCCTTAAGACGGAGGAGTTGTACACTTGACAATTCATGATCACAGTATGTTGTCCTTTAGTAGTTGTAATGAAAATTATTTTGCGTACAGTATTTTCAAATCGAGAATTTGTCAGATGCACCCCATGGCAAAATGGACAAAAATGCATTTGATTCCCTCAGTAATAGGGCCTTAAAAAAGGACAAAATACTACACAAAAAGCAAAGTTAACCTTATGAACTGAAACTATATTGGTAATGCTATTTATTAAAACTGGTAAGCACTAAACAGGTTTCAAATTAAGATAGTAGGGTACTATGGCAAACCTATATGGCCATTTATACATCTTTCATAACTTATATAATTTCCATAGATTCTCTTTCATATTTTAATTATCATCCCCTACAGTACGATTGTGCCATACAAGCATTTGTTAAATGAGAATCAGTGATACAAGAAATTAATTTGCACCCTTATTCGCTGAATAAGCAACAAAAGTTGATGAATTATGGTGATATCTGCCTCCTTATTTGAATACATTGTGTCTATATAGACTTTGAATCATATGATAAAGCACTATTTTTCTGTTGCTGCTTTATGTAAAGAAGGTATCGCGTTTGGTAAACTAATGTATTTTTCGTGGTATAAGATGTACTTTTTTCCAAGAAATACTGGTCTCAAAACTACCCTGCGTCCTATACATCAAAGATTTTATGCTTCTTTAAAGTACCAAAACTTTCCTTCTTCCCAAAAGTGTGGAAACTGTTGATAAAGATGATTTGAAAAATGTTATATGAGCAATTGGTTTAATGGCACCAAAGTTTATGGAAAAGTGAGAGTGAGCTTTCAGAACCTTTTTCAGTTAATTCATTAATGCAAAAGAAGGTTTTGAAAGTTTTCATAATTAATTAACTGTGTTTTGATATGAATATGAAACTACCACTTATCATTTTGTCGTAGTTGCAAATGTTTCTATTGCACACAAACTTTTTGTGTTCCAATCTAAGTTATGGTTTCGGGGTTCAAAGGAACACTTATTTTTCTGAGTTTACTGCTATAAATTAACAAATCTTCTCTCTCTCAATCCATATTCGTAATTACTATAACATCCTAACATTATTATTCCTATCCTAACAAGACATAGTGCAATAATATCCTCACTTTAACACTCCCTATCATAACAATATATATAATATAAGCCTATAAGGGCTGCATTACAAACATGATATTTTCCTACCACTGCCTTACTTAATCGAAACTCTACTTACGTAACTGAAGTTGCCCATGTCTAGGAAACTTCCTAAGACCTTGTTCGGATTAAAATAATACTAATGTCTCGTCCTCCTTGTACATCGTTTATATATTCTACTATCAAAATTCTATAAGTGGCAACTCTCCTTCAGTCTTCACTTACACTTCTACAATGCTTTAACAATACTTATTGGCTGTTCAGTACTTGCCACTCCTTATAGGCTTGTCTTTCCGAATATCCTTTATCATTGGTAGGCATACAGTAGCTACCCTCCCGAGTTTCGCGCTTGCTTTCTTCACAAGGCATAGCGCCTAAACCGAGGATCGCGAAAACTAGGGTATTGAAAACCCTGTAAAAATGCTATTAGTCCTGTGCGAGGCGTAGCACCATATTTTACGGCTTATAAGACTCACGTTTCTCCCCAAAAATACCCTGAAAAATACTAATGGTCTTCCAAGACGAATACTGTAGTACTTCCTCAGTACTCAGTACCTCAGTACTTACTGATACAAGTATTTCAATACCATAAGACATTAAATCAATATAATCTTCCT
>JACEEZ010007523.1:0-20757 GCA_016584305.1 Chionoecetes opilio
CTGGGTTGGCGGGCCCCCGGGCCCCACCCCCCCAGGGGGGGGGGCCCCCCCCTTTCCCGCTTGATTCGGGGAGAAAATTAGGGGTATCGTTTTGTTATGGTGCGTTGCTCTTTTGCCTCCCCCGGGGTCGGGGGCTTCTTGCCCCGTCTCCAATGGCAGGTAGCTTAGTGCCTAGCTCAAGGGGACCTAAAGACGGTTTGAAGAAAAAAGCCTATTTTGGGTCCCGACAGAGCTAGGCCGGCCCTCCGGCCCCCCCCATTCCTTCCCCGCCAATTTTTCACCCCCTCCCCCCGGGATGTTTTTTTGGGGAGGTTAAAAAGTTTCGAGCCGGCTGGCGGACAGCCGGCCTGGGTCAGATGGACGGCATTTGAAAAACGTTTTTTTCTTTTTCGTTAGTCCCCCGGGGGTAATTTTTGGCCTGGTTTTTGACAAACTTTGATCTATTTTCCAATTATTGAAGTAAAAACAAAATTTAATACAATCATAAAGGGCCCCTCCCTATATGTTATTAAATTTTGAACAAATTTCCATTATAGCTCTCTTAGCAATACACGGGAAGTGCGGACCGCAGTTTCACAAATGGGTAAAGGGGACCAACCTGGGGAAAATTTGGTCCTATTAAAATTTTTTAACTTTTTTTTTTTCAACAAACAAACCCCAAAAACTTAACCTCAGTCATCCCATGCCCACGGCCCCTTTTACAGACAAAATAAAAGAATTGAATATAAAAAAAAAGTTTAATCATGTCATACCATGCCCACGGACCTTTTACAGAAAAAAATAAAAAAATTTGTTATGAAGAAAAAGTGTTTTTCATGTCATACCATCCCAAGGACCTTTTACAGACAAAATAAAAAATTGATATATGAAAAAAAAGTGTCATATAGTCAACCATGCCCAGGACCTTTTACAGACAAAATAAAAAAATTGTAATGAAGAAAAATTTCAATCATGTCATCCATCCCCACAAATTTTACAGACAAAAAAAAAAAATTTGATATATAAGAAAGTGTCTATCAAAGTTTGTTCTAAATATTATCAAATAAAACAGTAAAACACGCTAAAGAAATGCCATAGAGACGAAAATATGCATTCACTTCAACTCTTCGCCTTTTAAAAAATTTGCGAGCAAATTTTATCAAAAGGGGGTATAAAATTGAAGCGCAATTTTTATTATTTCCTTTTGAAATTTTCTTTTTTTCGAAAAATGAATTGAAGTATGCAAAAATTTGGGGAAAAAAAAAATAAATCACAAACTGGTAATTTTCCCGTTAATTGTTTATTTATTACTTTTTAATTTATTTTCTGAAAAAAATTTAGCCCCCGTAAAATTGCGTTAACTAAAAAAAATATAAAATCATCAAGGGGAAAAAATTTACCCGTTGATGTTTTTATTTATTTAGTTAACGCAAATTTTATGCAGGGTTTGGAAATTTCTTTTATCAAAAAGAAATACATCAATGGAAACTAAAAAAATTGGCTTCTATTGATCCCTTCAATAAAAGTGATCGCTTTTAAAAATGGCGAAGATTTAAAGGGGTTTTTCTGCAATTTCTTCAGTCTGTAATGGCATTTCTTGTGTTTTTTACTTTTTTTTTTTAAAATTTTATGAACAAGCTTTTACGAAGATTAAAGTATATCAAAACACTGATAAACCAGCATATATCCGGTATATATAATATTTTAAAATTAAAATTATATATTATATATATATATATAATATATATATAATTAAATATAATAAATAATAATCCGAGCGGCCCCTCCGACTTTCGGCCCCTTTGTGAAAACACCCGATACCGTGCGCAGCCAGATTTACAGTGGTTATGCCAGCATAAGAAACGACCCCCTTTTTTATGAAAACACCACGGGGGTCCCCGGGAAAAAGATTTCACGCACCCTGCCAGTAAAGTCAAGAAACCCCACCCCCACAACACACAACACATCAGGCCGTAGCTAGTAATACGTGAATATTAATGTGAAATTTTCACGTGTGGGGGATGAAGGGGAGAAGGAAGAGGAGCAGGGGGGAGAAGAAATAGTTAGATGAAAAAAAAAGAAAGGAGAGCGGGAGAGAAGGAGAGAGAGGAGGAGAGAGGAGGGAGGGGGAGGGGGAGGAATAGGAGGAGAGAGAAAGAGAGAAAGGAAGAGGAGGGGGAAGAGAGAGAGAAAGGGAAAGGAAAAGGGAAAAGGGAAGGGAGAAGAAAAGCGAGGAGAGGGGAAAGGGAGAGAGAGAGAGGAAAGGAAGGAGAGACAGGAGAGAGAGAGGAGAACACTCCCCCCGGGGGGTAACACTAACCGTGACGCAGAGAAAAAACTATCTGGGCAAATAGACCGAAGGAAATCAGGTGTTAGTGACTGGACCCTATCTCCACGAGTCCCAGTCTTGCATTTTGTCCATCTGTAAATATTTGGTTATACTTTAACAAATTAAAAAAATTCAACCGAGTGAGGGCCTTTAAGACTACAAAGATTGCAGCTAGGGTAGTTTTTTTTTTTCCTCCAGCCGAAAGGCATGAGCGCTGTCTGTGTCTCTCCTTGGGCCCTTTGGTCCCCCAAAAAAACAAGAAAAATTTTGAAACCGTCATACTTCAGATAAAGCATAAAAAAACGCTGAAGCAGGACATAAACAATAGTCATGATATAACTACGGGGGTACATTTCAGGGGGCATTTTCCAGCAAGTGATGCTATATGTAATTTTTTGGCGCCGGGCGACATCACTGCCGGTGGCGCTAGTGTTACTAGGGTGTAGACATTTTAAAATGTTCGTTTTTTACCAGAAATTTTGAGATTCATGGACCCAGAAACGGTAATGGGGCGAAAATTAATCTAAAATAAAAAAACAGCAAAAAATCACCTCAAAATTTAGCCCGGGTCATTCGTTTAAACCCCCCAGCTGGCGCCCCATTTTCTCAATACATATTAGGGAACCCTCAAACTAAAAATGTGGTCTGAGAGGTTTACCTTGGGGAAGTCCAAAATACTACCCCATGGTCTGTACGATATCCTTTACGTACATTTCCCCCCTAACTCACCCTACTTTACAACGGTCCAGTTTACCCTGCGGGTTTTTTTGCCCCGGGGGGATTATAAACCCAAAAAACTGAGCTTTGATCTAAAAAAAATGAGACAAAACAGAGCATTTCGATATTTTATTTTAAAATGGGGAAAAAGCACTCTATAACGCTTCTTAAAAGGAGATACTCCGTCTCGTCTTTGGTCCATAAAAGTTCGCCAAATCAGTGATTTTTTTAACAAACTCGCTGACCTTTTTTTTTTGCTGTTTTTTACTATTTTCTTTTTGTTTCCTGGGTTCATTTACATACAATATTTATATTCATATTAATTTTGAAAGTAAAAAGGGGTTTTTTTACTACAGGGATATTCAAAACTGTTATTTATTTATATGAAAAAAAACCCCCAAAGAAAGATAGCGGTCCGAATGAACCCATTTTTGGAAAGGACCGAGTTCCCCGTTTCGGCACTATCTAAGTGTAGTGGAAATGTATTCCCAGATTTTGGGAATGGTTGCCTTTTATACCCAGGGTTTGCCCCTGGTAGCGATTTTTCCTACCCTATAGCTTAGTGCACTGCTCTGTCAGGGCCCAAAAATGGGTTTTATATTCAAAGCCGCGACACGCGGACCCCCGTGGTGACAACATGAATCCCTGTCCGAAAATGACTTGGGGTTTGATGGCGCATGTGCAGCCATATATAATACAAAAAAACCTTCATGCCGGGGGTTTTTCAGCTCGCGGATTTGATTACTCGCGGGTTTTCAAACCCCCCCTTTTTTTTTTTTTTTTTTTTTTTTTTATCCCCCCCTCCCCCCCAATTGCTGTCTTACGGGGGCCTTATCCCCCCCATGTTGGAGTATGTCTCACATTTTTGGGGGAGGACCCTAACGCTCCCCCAAACGGGTTGAGTCAAAAGCTTTGTTCATCAACTCTTTCCTCTGACTGACTGTCTTCAATTTTTAAATCACCGTCGCAATTTTTGCTCTCTTGCTCTCTTCTACCGACTTTCATGCTCACTGTCTTCGAATTGCTAATGCAGCCTCCCCCCTCCCGCGGCCTACTGCGAAAGACTTTCTATCATTCTCATCCCTATTCTGTCCTTTTCCAAATGCAAGAGTTAATCAGTACTTTTTTTCACCCCTTTCAGGAAAACTCGGGAACTCTTTCCTGTTTTATTTTCCACTTTCCTATGACTTAAATCTTTTCAAAAGAAGAGTAAAAAAGACCCCTCCCAAATAAGGGGCCTACCCCTGTTTTTTTTTTATTCTCTTACTGTTTTTTATGGGGCTGGCGACAAAGGGGGTTTTGTGTTACCATTTTGTTGTGCTCTTGGCCCAGTTCTTGTGGTAAAAAAAAAAAAAAAAAAAAAAAAAAAAAAAAAAAAAGGGAAATAATGACAAATGTCGCTCGCGGATTTCGTACTCGGGGGTTCTCTGTTCCCTAACTCCCGCGGCATAAAGGGGTTTTATTGTCCTATAATAATCGTATACTATTTAAACATCATATTAAACCTATATTATCATAAATACAATTATAACGGTAAAATTTTATCATTAGTGGCCGGCGGGGGGCGGCCGGGGCCGGATGGCACCCACACCACGCAGGGGGCGGGCCGCGCCGGACGGAATTTTCAAGCCAGATGTTTTCACCGGCCGTGCGACGGGCCCCCGCCGGATGAAAAACCCCCACCACACCCGGCCGCCTCTAGCCACCCCTTTTCGTGGGCCCGGGACGGGCCCGCGCCGGTGTGTTGGGCCGGCTTACGTCCCTTCACGGGCTAAGATGAGTCCAAAAATTTTCCCTTAGTGTTTTCTTGCCCCGGTATCACAAAGTCGGTCTTAGGACGAAAGAGGGTGTAGTTTGAGCCCCTTCAAAAAATGCCCACCCGAAATTAATATCGGCCATGAGGAAAAAGTAAGGTCAGACTCTAAAATCTACAAAGATTGTTGGGACTTTAAAGTATAATACGTAGAGCCAACATTTGGGTCGCTTCCGTGGACCCCTTGTTCTAAAGTTTTTCCGTAGGGATAGCAAGGTCGCCACTGGTTTTATTTTTGTCTTTTTGTTCTTTTATAGCCCTAAATGACACAGATGAAGACACAAAATGACCAGATTTCCAGATAGCCCCTTTAATTTTTCTGAAATCAGGGTTTACAAAAGAACTATTAACCCCACCACACGTCTGTAAATAACCCCCAAAAACGTAAAAACTGGGACTTCACTGTTATTACGGTAGAAAAAGGGTTTGTTTTTTTTTTTAGTTGTTTTTTTAGTTAGGAAAAAGGTTTGGTTTAGGTTAGGTAGGGTTGGGTTGGGTTGGGTTTAGGTATGGAAAAGGTTGGGTTTGGGTTAGGTAGGTTGGGGTTTATTTTTTTAGGTTAGGTATGGGTTATTTAGGTTGGGAAAAGGTTAGGTATAGGTATAGGTAAAGGTTAGGAAAGGGAAAAAGGTTGGGTAGGTTGGTATGGTTAGGTGGTATAGGTATGGAAAAGGGTTAGGTTAGGTTAGTTGGGTTAGGTTAGGTTTGGGAGGTTGGTATAGGTAAAGGTTGGTTGGGTTTAGGTATGGGTTAGGTTGGTATAGGTTAGGAAAGGGTTGGTTTGGGTTTAGGTATGGGTGGTTTAGGTATAGGTAAAGGTTGGGTTGGGTTTAGGTTTGGGGTTTTAGTTTTTTTTTTTTTTTTTTTTTTATCTTTGAAAAAAAACAAAAAAAAAAAAAAAATGCCACAGAAACGGTTGCCTTTCTTGGGAAACACAAAAAAACCCAACCGAAAAAACATAAGGGCATCAAAAAATCTTTTGGTTGGGGGGAAACTAAAAATTGACCAAATAGTTCGTCCACCAAGGGGAAGTTCGTGTTCATCGGGAAAAAATCCCAAAAGCCCAAAAGCGGAATTAGGGGGAAGTTTACGGTTTTTTTCAGAGACACCAAACTACTTTTTTTGGCCTAAAAAGGGTGTGTTCTAATGGTGCAGTTTTTTTTTGCGCAAACCAAAAAAAAAAAAGAAAAAAAAATTGAAACTTAACCAAACCTTATTTTTAACTAACCAACCTACCTAACCAAACCAAACCCCAACCCAACAACCTAACCTTACAGGTTTTAAAAAAACCCAAAACCAAACCTTAACCACAAAATATTTTTATTTTTTTTTTTTTATTGAGCGCAAGTAGAGTAGGATTTCAGTAACGACCCAAAAAAAAAATTTGAATTCGGGTAAAGGGTTCTGTACGTCGTGAAATTTCCCCTCCAATTAACCCAAAAAAGCACCTAGGCTATTGTGGCAAAAAAACTAGTCGGTGTCCTGAAACGACCGCGCAGTCCTCGCCCATATAACCGAAATTTAAAAGCCCACACCGAACTAATCCCAATAATACCGAAAAAAAAACCAATTATACGTAAGGAAAAATTTTAAAAAGTTAAGTGTCTCAGAAAATGACCGCCAGTCCTGTCCATTTTACCAAAGTTTTCCCCCGAGATAAACTACGTACTGTGCGCCTCTTCAGTGCCACATACAATCTTGGTGATGTACCATGCCTTAAAATGGCCCTGGGGACATTAAATGGCGACTGTATTTATGAGGGGGGGGACAGTAACCTTCCCCCCTCCCTGTCCACCCAGAAACAAGGCTCATTTCAGCCCCGGATCAGCGGTCCACAGCGGCTGCGCCTCAAACACAACCACACACTTAACTCACCCTGTTCAACCCCAACGTCGCGGCAAACCACTAGTGGAGGGGGGGAAAGGCAAACAAAGACCAAGGTCACGCCGCCACGCCACTCGTCCTTTCTTGCGTTACAGGGGGCCTTTTCTTCCTAGGCCCCGGGCCTTTAAACCCGGTGCTCCTGTGTCTTGTTCTTTTTCTTGTTTTAGGGTTTTTAGAGTTATTGTCATTTATTACCACTTCTTTCCAAAAAATCTTTCACTGTTCAATCCTCCCCCCCTTTTCTCACCACACAGTCCCCAGTAATAACAGCCCTTCTCTTTCCCGTCCTTTCAACCACCTCGTTCATGCACCTCCCATTTCAGTCACAACCACAGCTCATTTCCATTTTTCCCCCCCCATATTCCACATTTTAGACACTGTTCCCCTGTTTTTATCCTCCCCATGAACATCTGGGACACTTTTTGGGCCCATCGGACCATCTGTGTTCCTTGCATGACATCTAAGCATGTGTTTTTGGCTTGGAAGAGAAGGTCGCCACCCCGGTTCCATAACACACTTTCAACGGGTGCCTCTTTTCCTTATACCATTCTAGTGTTTTCTTTTTTTCATTCTTTTTTCCCCTTACTCAGCCCCACATACTTCACTACTCTATCGATCTCTTTTCCCCTTTCTACATCCCCCTAAGGCCTTTTTCTACCATTCAAATCTTTCCCTCAAACTCGGTCTTTCCTCATATGATACACCACCAAAATCGCAATCCATTCTTTCTACCATTTTTTTACCTTTCCCCCATTTACTACTACCCACAACCATCACCGGCGGCCGACTAGGGTAGAGCGGCGAACGGGGCCGCCGGCGGCAAATTACCCGTCGCCCTCCGGAGGCCCGCTGGTGTATTTTTAGACGGGAAATTACATGTTTAAAAAAAATGTAAGAAATTTTAAGAATTGAATTTTATGTGTAAAAATTTTGAAAAAACGTTTATGATTATCTGATTTAGTAAAATCAGTAGGACAGGCATGGGGGCTTTAGTCAATCTCCGAGGCCCCCTGGCGTGGGAGTATTTGAAGGGGGAAAAATTTATTTTTATTATTATATTAACTCAGTAAAAAAAACATGATCTAAATCGTACCCTCACTATTTTTAGGCCGTTCAAACTATTAAAAAAATTTTTATAAAAGTTTTTTGATAGTTTTTAAAAAATTATCATATATCAGTTTATTTAAATATTTCCCGCTTAATCAGGAAAACCCGAGATACATGAAATAAAGATGAGATCGTACATAGGAAGAGTTTAATGGAAAAAATTATCTTTGTTTTGTGTGTAATAATCATATAAAAAAACATTTATTAACCCCGGGCGAAGATTATTTCGGAAACACAGGCATATTTTTCCCCTTTTTTCAATAAATTCCAACTTTTCAAAAATATTAATACTCAACGGACACCTAATAAGGAATATTAGATGGGAGTTAACATTGAATATGAAACATATAGATTTAGAATAGAATATTTTTTGAAAACTTTTTCCCAGCATCAAATTTCTAAACTGCCAGATACGATAGCCCTTTCAAAGGGGTTTTAAAACACACAAAAAATTTAAAATTTTCACCCTTTAACAGTATAACATAATGGAACTTAGTTAAATGTTTTTGCTCCTTATATATCGAAATAGACTGAAAATATAATAATTGCAGTACGACACGTTTTTTTTGGAAATTCTTGCGGCCCTGGCGTGTGCTGAGTGAAAAAAAATCAGTTACTTGAAAAACGCACGATTTGGGGGGATGTGTTTTTTGTTCGCCGCAACCATATCCTTCACATGGCGTTCAAAGCCCTTTAGTGTTCCACGTACACCGCATGTAAACTCAAAACGAAAAGTTTTTTTTTGAAATAAACAATTTTTAGCAAATTTTGATCCTGCATCTCCTTTTTTTCGTATACGGATAACGACACAGGATATTTCTGGTTAAATTTCAAGCAATTCATTTTATGTAAAGTTTTTTTTAAAAGTTTAACAGCCCTTAGTCTTTAATCGGGAATGGGTTTTTGCAAAACCCCCTTAAAAAAATTACATATCGCAATAACTTAGAAAATATAACCCCTAAAAAACTCCTCAATCAGTTAATATAACACGGCAAATGGGGCATATGCCCTACGGCGGGCCGTGGGGCGGGCCCCCCGGTAAGCCTCGAGCAAATTCCCAGCGGCCCTACGTCGTAACTTCCGTGGGCGCCGATAAAACAACGGAGTGCTCCAAAGGCCTCCGTCTTTGGTTGTGGGTACCTTTATCCACAAATAAATTTTTGTGCCAAACTTGTTCCCCTTCGTTCCGTCTGATCTTATACCGAGTGTTGCTTTTCGAATGTCTCTCCCTAAATATACCCATCCAGTCAAACCTCTTAAACCTTCAGTCGCGCATACCTGGGTGCTTCAGTGCATTCTTTCTACTTTTTTTTTGTCCACTTCCAATATCTCATTTCACTTATCCATGCAATCACCTCCATACCCTATATAAAGCTTGGGACAGCCCCTTTTCCCACTTTCCCCCAAAATTCTATTCAATCAATCATTGGGGGCATACGCCGGGGGGCGCGCGCCTGCCCCCCCTACGACGCCATCCCCCGGGGGCCCACGCGGAGTTTTCCCCCGCAGGCTCCTTTTTCCAACCAAGCAGCTCTCGACAAGAAAAAATAAAATTTCCCCCACGAGCCTTGTGGGCGCCCCTTTGGGCCCCCTCCCCCGGGTTGTCTCTTACAGATACAAAACCCATGGGAAGGGTCGGTTTTTTAGGGTAGCGTTCCCCATTCCCCTATGCCCAAGTTTTGGGGCTGACGGGACTTGCAGGTAATAGGCCTCTTTGTTCACGGGGCAATGCTGATTTGACACGTAAACATCCCAGCGATACCCCATGATTCTGCAAAGACATTATTACCAAAGGGATTGTGTCTTTCAAGTCACTATTTAGTGCCTGTCTAAAAAACCAGAAATAAGACAGGGATCACAAGGATTGAAGTCCGGATCTTTGCCCCTTTCCAGGGACCCAAACGCAAATACTCCCGCTAAGCGAGTCCTAAAACCGTGGGCTATGCCCCAAACCGTCGTAAACTTTTTTGACGTGACCCGCCGTCATTTTGGACTGGCTACCAAGGTATGTAAAAATTTCCAAGATCTCAATGTCCTCGCCACACGCAGAAAAACTGTACGCTTCATCTAGTAAGTCTCCAATACCTGGACCTTTGGCTTGAGCCAGGGGACCTCAATCCCCAAAGGGTTTGCCCCTGTGCAGCGCCTCGAGAGCCATCACCCGGACCTCCAGCGACTCAAAAGATTACTGAAAAATTGGCAAAAAAAAGATCATGCTTGGGGTTTTCCCCGGATGCTCCACAAACACTTTGATTACAAATTGTCCCAATTCCCATCCATACAAGCGTTGAAAAATGATGGGGGAAGGCCCCCCCCCTGCCCCACTCCTGTATTCACAGGAAAAAAAGTGGATACACCGCCCCACACCCAGCACTTCAGTCCCCGAATACAGACCCGTTATCAAACCAAAGTCCCCTTTCAGGAAAACCCTCGAAGTCGCAGAAATTCCAGAGTGCTCACGATGCACTGAGAAACGCCTTTTTGAGATCAAAAATAGGCTCAAGATCCCCTGTCGAAACTCACGCGGCTTTTCCACCAGGACAAAGCGCAGGGTACGGCCCTTTTTGACTTACCCGGCGTGAACCCAGACTCTGAGGTCCTGATGCTTTACCCGATGACTGCGAATTCGTGTCAGCAAAAGATGGCAAAACCTTTCCTGGGCGCGAGCAGTGTAATACCCCGGTAATTTTTGCAGTCCGACGGTCCCCTTTCCTTCCAGATAGGGCGACCAGCCCCTTTTTTAGTCAGGGGAATGGTACCTGATTTTCCAAACGGCAGTCAGGACAGCAGCAACCCCCGGATCATGGCCCCCCCCCACTTTGAGGAGCTCCGCAATTTACAAACACCAGGGGCCTTTCCACCCTTCAAATTTTACAGCCTTCACTTCGTCAAGAGAGGGTGCGGTTTCGCAAAGGAGGATCGGCATCCATGCCTGTAAAACCAGTGGTGGAAGTGCCAGTTGGAGGGTCCACCCTAAAAACTGCCCAAAGTATCACCCAACGAGCCTCTGCCACCATGTCCCACACGAGGGGACCATTGTGTTCGAATACATCGCCCCAGAAAGGGGATTTTGGGAAAGACTTCTTCAGGGTCGGTAGGTGGGTCGGAGGGGATTTGGTTCAAATGACCCTCGCATCTCAGCGAATCCGACATACCTTCCGTCTATCCCTTTCCCCCACTCCCAATCGACCAACCCACTGATTGGCCTGTAATCTTTTTAGCCTTGCTTTTTCCCCTCCTTGGAAATCATGCACATCCCTAGGTACTGTATTCCTGTTTGTTCAATTATTTCTCCCCGTCTCCCTGTACGTTTCTCTCATCCCTTTATCATTTTTTCATAACCCTTTTTTTTCACGCTAAAAACCATCCAAATTCTCCCCATACTCATTTCCCCCTTAACGGCTCTGGAGTTCCCGGCCGCGCATCATAATTCCATTACTGGAAAATTAAAAAAGCTTATTTTGTCATTTCTACTCTCACCTCCTGACCATTTCTCATCCTTACTGCCGTTTCAGACTATAGTATAGTGTAAAGTATCAGATAAACAAGGTTGGGGACAGAGTGCATCCTTGCCAACACCTCTCCACACCTCACCCCCTTCTGTTTTTATGTTACCTAGCTTATTTTTTCTCTAGCATCTCCCCTCCTGTTTATCTCTCGCCATTCTTCCCCTCGACCTCTCCCACCACTCCCCCCAAAATCTTGTTCTAGCATATCATACCGTTCCCTTCCAGCATCAAGGCTCCACGGTTCATCCCCGTCCCAAAAATCCCCCACACCCTTCTGCCACCCTTCTTCCATCGTACATACGATATTTACCTCCAGCGACTTTTTCCGGCTCTGAAAAGAAAACCCCCCATAGCCCCATCATAGAACCCTTTTATACCGTGGTGGTCCTTTTTTGACCATTCCAGTGTTGATTTCTCACTCACCCCCCAGCCATTTTCTTTTCCCTTCTCTTTCCCCTTCCTATTTTTCCTTTTGCATACAGCCATACTCCCCTCCCGCAAACACAAAGACGGAGGGCCTCCGGAGGCCCTCCGTATGTCTTACGGCGGCCCACGGGAAATGTAGCGAGGGCCCCGGGGGAAATTTTCTCAGAGGTCACCGGCGGGCCCCTCCCCGCGGCCCCCTAGGGCATATGACCATTTGCCGTGTTATTTAATGTTGAGGAATTTATGGTTATACTTTTTAAGTATATTGCAGAATATAATTTTTTAAAGGGGGGTTTCACAACCATTTGCCGATAAAAAGATAATGGGCTGTTCAACATTATAAAAAAAATTTCTATATAATGCCCCTTTTTAGAAATTTTTCCAAAATATTTCCCGTGTCGTTATCCCGTATAGATCAAAAGGGGGATTGCTAGGATCATAATTGCTACGGACTTTCTTTTTTCATAGGACAAAAAAAATTTTCGTTATTTAGTTTACATTTGGGGTACGTGGAACATGAACAGCGTTTTAAAAAAGCCATGTAGAAGGTATAGGTTTCGGCGAACAACATAACAACATCCACCCCCTCGTGCGTTTCCCCAAATAAAAAGATTTTTTTTCCCACAACACACTTAACTTCACGACACAGCGCAAGCGCCGTCAAGGAAATCTAAAAAAACGTGTCGTTACATGCAATTATTTATATTATTCAGTCTATTCGATTAAGAAGGCAGCCCCCCCCCCCCGAAACTTGTTATAATCTACCCAGCTAACCATCACCGGCGGGCCTCCGTAGGTGTAGAGAGGCGAACGGCGCAGGCCGCCAGCGGCAAATTACCCCTCCGTCAGCCCTCCGAAAGGCCCGCTGGGGTATTTTCAGACGGGAAATTTACATTGTGGAAATTAATGTTAAAAAACTTTGAAGGAATAAGAATGAATCATTTCTATGCTGTAAAACATTATTGAAAACAAACAAGTTATGTACATGATTATTTGCTGTAGTACTTACATCATTAGATGAAAGCAGCGGCAACTTGAAGTCAATCTCGGAGGCCCGCTGGGCGCTGGTACGTATTGTAAGTTGGGAGTATTCATATCATATTATATATATATAATAACACGTAATATACACAGTATCTCAATAGCGGTAACATCCTATTATTAGGCATGTCAAGCTATTAAAAATTGTTATAGAAGTTTTTATAATAAGTTATTAGAAATTATCATATATCAGTTTATTTCAACTATTTCCAGCTTAATCAGGAAACACCAGAGATACATAGAGATAAAGATGAGATACGTACATAGGAAGGAGTTTACATGGAAAAGGGTTCTAACTTAGCTATGGGTGTATCATATAAAAAAAAAATTTGATTAATTAACCGAGCAAGATTAGGGGGATAACTTGCCAAAAGGGTAAATTTTTTCCCCTTTATTTAAATAACTTCCAACCTATTATCAACAGTACATACCCACGGTGGGGTGGTGTGGGGGGACCCCCCGACTATTTGGAAAAAATCTTCAAAAAAAAACCATTTTTTCCCTGAGAGAGTCCACTGTGCCCAAAACAAACTTCAAAATATGGCCCACCATGGTACCCTCAAATACAAACTCAGAAAATAAGGGTCTTTTAAGGGTTTTTATAAAAAATTTTTGGCACCTCGTCCGGTGTCCCCCCACGAGGGGGGACACCGGGATCGGTAGGGGGGGGCACCGTATGATTTTTTTAAAACTCATATTCATCAAAAATTTGGTTTTTTTGCCTGAACAACATATATGCTAAGCCTAACCCCCCATTATTATTAGGTATGAAATGAAAGATAAGCTCATAAAAATAGCATTTATTAAAAAATGGTCTAGGATTTTTATGCTCCTATTAAAGGCTCAGAAGGCATGCAGCGGGGGAAACACCTTTTACCCGGTCAGCCGCCTCTTGGGGGATGCCCTTGGGAGGGGACCCGGAACCCCTTTCACGGTTTTTGGATCAAAAGAAGCTTATCTAGGATGGTAGGGAAGGTGAAACGTTTCCCGGGGGGTAGCGGACTTCATCCCGGGGAAGAAAAAGGGCTAATTTTCCCTCCTCCATGATGGCCCCACCCGAGCAAATAGACACTAATGTGCCCCCACCCCTTCCCTCCCTCCAGCTTAGCTGAACCAGAAAAAAGCCCCCCCTGGAGGTTTTTTGCAGCAAAAGGGTATGATGCTGCAGTCCAGGTGCCCCCGTCGCCCCTCATCCGAGTACCGGGGGGCGCCAGTGAAGTCGGACATCATCAAAACCCCCTCCTGCATGGGTCTTTCCGGACGGCACAGATTCTTCCCCTGTGGCCCTTTTTCTTCCCAATTTTTTTTTTCACCGCTGCTTCTTTTTGTCTTCAGCTTCTGCCCCTTCCTGCTTTAACTCAGGTCAGATATTGCCTCCTCATTCTCGGTTAAAAAAGCGGCCCGCACCCTTTCCCTCCCTTTCCTAAAGACGAGGATTAGCCTTAGGGAACGGCCAGACACACTCTGGGGTTAAGTCTGTCTGGTTGAGAAGGGTGTCTGGGGTGGCAGGTGCGGTCTGGCTCGGGCCCGGGGTGGCAGGGTGCCCGTCGTTGCTTGGCGGGGGGTCGGGGGTAATACAAGGATGGCGGCCCGGGTTGGCAGGCTCCTGTCGTGCTGGGGGCTCGGGTGCAGGCTTTTGTCGTGCTGGGAGCCACGGGGTGGCAGGGGGCGTCCCGTGCTGGGGCCCGGGGTGGCAGGCCTCTGTTCCGTTGCTGGGGCCCCGGGGTGGCAGGCTCTGTCCGTGCTGGTGCTCGTGGGGTGGCAGGCTCTGTGTGCTGGGGCCCCGGGGTGCATGCACATCATCTACCTGGGAGACCACAGCGGAGGGGTATAGCTTCTGAGGTATTGGCCTTCATCAGTCGCTCCTCTCCATCTGAACTTCCTCTCATCAGAAGAAGTTTGGAGTAACTTCCACTTACATCTGGTGGTGCCGGTCGCTCGGTTACATGCGCTCCTTACAAACACATCATCTGGGAAGATGTTTGCGATTGAGTGCCATATACCGTCGCCCGGAAACCCACCACTGAGGATGTTGGAGGGGGTAGTGGCTTTGGTCCATGCCCAGTAAGCAAACTCTGGCAACTTGTGGACTGTTATGTGCTCGTTTAGGGTGCATGAGCCGCGTGGTCGTTAGTAGGCACGCAGGAATGTCCTTAAAGGGACCAAAGACACTCACATCCAATGGCTGGAGTTTTGTCCTGTTGTATGCGGAGGCAATGGTTAACATCACGATACCATGCATTATCGCAAACCTGCAACGGCTGAATGTTCCTGTGACATTCATCATTGTCCATATCAAGAAGAATCTTGTTTCTCATACCAGAAGAACAAGATTCTCATGGAGATGCTGAAGTGTCCTGCCGAAGCATTCACCATTCAGTTCCAGGCCACTAGGATGCAATATCCCTTTGGAACCAAAGATCGTGTGTTCCTCAATGAAAGCGGAATTCCCCATCGGCATCTGGGAATTATAAACACTGGAGGGATGGACTGCCCCACAGCATTTATAATGCCCACAAACGTCCATGCTGTCACCGCGTTCCCGAGTTACCTGCGTGGCATACTGGCTGCCTCTCGCACACACACCCTTACTGGCTTTCATAACAGTCCCCGACAATGAACTCTCATCCAAATTGTATATCCGGTCGGCGTGAATGTGTAACTTCCCAAGCTATTTGTAAGCCTTAAAGAAGGTTTCCACATTGACTTTGCTTGAAGGCCAACATCCTGGCCAAATGACATGCCTGTCCGGAGCCTTCACACAAGGTTTTGGTGAAAGGGTCATAATGCATAGTACCATTCCCGTGTCCGCCATTTTTCTCTTCTCTCCAGGCAGCAGGGGTCATGGCTCTTGCTGCCACAGCTATGGCATACTGTACACCATCCTACGCTCACAAAATCGTTCATGTGCAGGCCGTATAACTACATCTTGCTGCGTGGAATGTATAATCAGCATGTTATTTCTTTTTGATGGCTTGAAAACCCTATGCTACGGGAAGCAACAGCCATATATGTGAATCATCCGACAGCTTTCTTCGATAGATAGAAGGCGTTCCGGGGTAAAAAGAAATGAATTAGGACTTAAAGGCCTTGCTGGCTACCAAAATTGACCAAAAAATAATAAACTGAGAGCGCTTAAGGGCATCCTTTACAAAAGAAATTAATTAGACTTAGAAGGCCCTTGCTGGCAATAAAGCTAACAAAAAAATGAATAAATTTTAAAATCTATAAATCTAGAGACCCTTAAGCTATCCTGAGGTTTTTTTTTGCAATGACCTCATCCCGGAGACCAAAGAAGACGTGGGATGATGTCAGCAGAAAGACCTTGGGGAGATATGTAACTAAATAGAGCACTTACGCAGAGGTTGTTTTTCTTGATGTTTTTGGGGGGGGAATCTGTCAGCGGCTTTTTCAGGCTGCAGCTAGTGGCCACGCGGCGCTTAAAGGCATGCCTCCAGGTCCAGTGCGGTCCCATCTGCTTGTCGCTCTTCCTGACATATGTTGCGAGGCATGATGACGGTGATGGCGTAGGTTTTTTTTTTTTTTTTTTTTTGTTTAGGTAGATCTGAAAAGAGTTAATGACATTAGACATCAATCATAGTTAGGTTAGGTTAGTTTAGGTTAGCTTAGCTTAGTATTTTTTAACAGTGTAAGGCGATTCTTGCATGGCCACCATATTTTTTGGGACTATGAGTCGGGCAATATAGTGGGGGATCACAGAACGTCATGCCCCAAAATATTCAGTGTTAAATGTTTTTTTTAACCATAAAAAATTAATTCTAGAATCATTCTACATAACATAAATCCTTATCATAATAGTTTAGTTTCATGTGCTTATAGCATAATAACACTGATATAGCATCATAATTTATACCAATCACCTTCAACTTTTACACCAACAAAAAAAACACTGTTCCATTTAATTTAAGCACTAGTTCACCACCACCATTTATATCATGCTAATATGCAATAGTCCGTCACTTTTTCTATGTTTTTTCTAAGTATTTAAAAATATATAGATTTTTCCAAAATCGTAGTGATGCGGGATCACCGAACGTCATGCCCCCAAAATATGCAGTGTTAAATGTTTTTTTTAACCATAAAAAATTAATTCTAAATCATTCTAAATAAACATAAATCACTTATAGAACTGTTAGTTTTCATGTGCTTATAGCATAATAACACTGATTAGCATCATAATTTAATCCAATCACCTTCAACTTTACAACCAACAAAAAAACACTGTTCCATTTTAATTTAATGCACTAGTCTTCACCACCACCATTTAATATCATGCTTAATATGCATAGTCAGTGCCACTTTTTCTTATGTTTTTTTCTAAGTATGGGTAAAATATATAGATTTTCTAAATCGTGTGTGATGCTCGGGGGATCACGAACGTCATGCCCCCAAAATTGCAGGTTAAATGGTTTTTTTAAAACCATAAAAATTAATTCTATAATCATTCTAATAACATAAATCACTTATATAATAGTAGTTCATGTGTCTTATAGCATAATAACACTGATATAAGCATCATCATTGAATACCAATCACCTTCACTTTATGCCACAAAAAACACTGTTCCATTTAATTTAAATGGCACTAGTTTCACCACCTACCATTTAAATATCATGCGAATATACATAGTCAATCACTGTTTGTTCTGTTTGTGTAGGTATGTTCAAAAGATATAGCTTTTTTCAAAATTTTCACTGTACGTTGATCCCCCGCACTTCACCATACGTTGATCCCCCGCGCCACCAAATTTTTTTGTAATAATGCCACGCGGCCCTGTTCGAAAGTGCACTACTTTTCACTCATAACAGGTCCAATACGGTTTTACCTCGTATTGCAACTTACCTTCAAAAGAAATCACGCCATCACAGCCGACATGAGACACTATATAAGAACGGCGAAAAGTAACAAGGAACATATCTAAAATAAAAATTTCTACCTGGTAAAACACGGAGGTTGACGCTGAAACGCTACCGCTGTTGCTCGCATGCTGTTTCCTTCTCTCTCTCTCTCTCTAGGTGGCGCTGCAATCCGTGGTGGCATGGTGGCGCGAAATTTGAATTAATTTTCGCGTTGTGTACCTTCGTACGGTGAGCCCCCCCGTTCGGTGTGACCCCACCCCACCCTCACCTAATTAAGGAATAATGTAGATGATGGAATTAACATGATCTATCATGATTTAGAACAGAATATTTTTGAATTCGCCTGCTATCAATGCACTAAACTGCTGAGTACGTACGATAGCCTTACAAAGGGTTAAAAACCCACGAGAAGGCCTAAATTACCACCCTAACCATTCGATACATAATGAGAACTTAGTATAAGCATGGTTTTCCCGCTTCCTTCATATATCTAAATACTGAATAGATATAAATTGAATTGCAGGTACGACAACGGCTTTTTAGGAATTCCTCGCAGCGTTGTGCCGTGACTCGAGTGAAATCACTTCAAATCAGTTACTTTGAAAACGCACAAAGAAGCGGTGGAATGTAGTTATGTTTGTTTCGCCGCAATCACTATCCCTCTACATGGCTGTACAGTGTTCCACGTACACCAGCATGGAAACACGCCAATAACGAATAATGTTTTTGTACTTATGAAATAAACATGTCGTAGCAATTTATGAATCTCCTTTTCATCGTATTATTGGATAACGACATAGTGAATATTTTAATGGTTAGAACTTTCTAAGTAATATTGCAGATATAGTAATGTTTTTATAAGTGTTGAACAGCCCATTAGTCTAATTAATCGCTAATGAGGTTGTGCAGACACCTCCCGTAAAACATTACTATATCTGCAATATACTTCAGAAAGTAAACCATAAATATTCCTCAATCATTTAATATAACAGCGGCAAATGGGCATATTCCCATACGGTGGACGCTGGGAGCGGCCCGCCGGTGAGCCTCTGATCAAATCCCCAGCGGCGCCCTACGTCGTACCTTCCGTCGGCCGCCGGTAAGACTACGGAGGGCCCCGGAGGCCCTCCGTCTTTGTGTTTTGCCTGGGTAACGTTTCTCATTATGTTATCGACTGGTTAAGGGGTGACATTTAGGCTTTTGTGGTTGTTAAACCTTTGTTAATGGATAATCGTACGTCCTGGCTTTTAGTACATTGATTAGCTGGGAAAAGATTCAAATAATATTCCTATTCTAAATCATGATCATATTCATATGTTAACTCGATTCATCTACATATTCCTTATTAGGTGTACCGTTAGTTTTAATATGTGTTGTAATATGTTGGAAGTTCTTGAAATAAGGGAAAATATATGACCTTGTGTTATCCCGTATAATCTTTCCGCCGCGGTTTAATCAAATGTTAATTTTTATATGATACTAATTACACTAACACAACAAACTGATAACCTTTTCCATGTAAACTCCTTCCTATTACTATCTCATCTTTTTTCTATGTATCTTGGGTGTTCTATAAGCTGGAAATATTTGAAATAAACTGACCCAGCTAACCTATCACCTGCGGCCGACGTAGGCCGTAGAGCGCGAACGGCGGTCCGCCGTGGCGGCAAATTTACCTCCGTCAGCCCTCCGGAGGCGCACTGGTGTAATTTTCAGCGGGATAATTTACTATTTTGAAAATTAATGTAAAGAATTTCAAGAATTGAATATTTGCTATGTGTAATACATTTTGTGTGAAACAACAGTTATATGATTATCTTGATTGTAGTATTACATCAGTAGATGACAGCGCGGCAGCTTGACGTCATCCTCCGGAGGCCCGCCATGGGCGCTGTGGTAACTATTTGTAGTGGGAAATATTCATTTCATATTCTAATTATTCTAACTCATAATATACATAGTATTCTCAATATCGGTACCATCAGCTTTATTAGCCTGTTCAACTACTTAAAAATTGTTATAAAATTTTTAATAGTTTATAGAAATGATCATATTTCAGTTTTATTTCAAATATTTCCAGCTTTATCAGGAACACGAGAGATACATAGAATAAGATGCGATACGTACATAGGAAGGAGTTTTACACTTGAAAAAGGTTATCAGTTAGTCTGTTGTGTTTATCAGCTAGTAATCATAATAAAAATAACACTTGATTAACCTGGTCGGTCGTAAGATTATTACGTTGGATAAACACACGGTCATCATTTCCCTTATTTCAATACTTCCAACATATTATCAACACATATTAATACCAACGGTACACCTAATACGGTGTGAATATGTAATGATGGAGTTTAACATATGAATGAATATCATGATTTACTCAATAGACTACTTATTTTGGAAATCTTTGCCTCAGCTATCATAGTAACTAAACTGCCGAACGGACGATAGCCATTACAAGGGTTAAAACTCCAAAAGGCCCTAAATTGTCATCTCCCTTAACGTACCAGCTCGCTAACAATGAGAACTTAGTTCATACATGTTTTTCGCTCCACCATTATTCGAAATAGCCTGCATAAATATAAATATTGCAGTACGGACACGTGTTTTTTTAGGAATTCCTTGCACTGCGCCCTGGCGCTGTGTCTGAGTGAAAAACATAATCAGTTTACTGTGGAAAACGCACGAGTGGGTGGAGTGTTGTTGATGTTGTTACGCCGCAACCTATATCCTTCATACTGGCTGTTCACGCCGTTCAGCTGTGTTCCACGGTTACACACCAGCATGTGTAAACTCAAATAACGAAAATGTTTTGGTACATATAAATAACAATTTGTCCCGTAGCTAATTTATGATCCTAGCAATCTCCTTTTCATCGTATTACTGGAATAACGACACATGACAATATTTCCTGGTTATTTTCTAAGCTATATTGCATTATATAGTAACTGTTTTTATAAGTGTTAACAGCCCTTAGTCTATAATCGGCTAATGGGTTGTGCAACACCCCTTAAAATACTTACTAGATCTGCATATACTTCGAAAGTATACCCATAAATATGTTCCTCA
>JACEEZ010007525.1:0-17506 GCA_016584305.1 Chionoecetes opilio
ATCAAAAAATCCCTTGTAGCAAGGGTTAGAGACTTGTTTTTAAACACAAAACAAGATAAACTAAAGAAAAGTTATATAACTAAATGACCAATTGTAATAACCAAGATAAAAAACCTAGAGAAAAACACAAAAAGAATACTAAGATAATTTCACCACCAGGTATAAAGCAAAAAATAATAAGTGATTGATTTGAGTAGAGTCCCCGGTGCTATGTGCGGGTTTGGTACTTACTTAAAGGCACAAGAATGGTGTTATGCTATGTTCCCGAGAGAGTAGTAACGCTTCAGCTATATACAGATGACTGACTAACAAAAGAAAACGGGGTTTTTATAAATGCCCTCGTTTTTTCCCGGGGGCTGCTTCACTCAGCTTTGAGTCGAAACAAACCGGCGAGATCCCGGAGTAGTTCCGGTGCCTTCCTTCGTGTTGTTGAGGAAGGGTAGTTAGGGTACTCCACAGTGGTGGTGTGTGGGGGGTTTTTTTTTGTTTGGGGTGTGTGTGTGTGTGTGTTGTGTGTGTGTGTGGGGGGTACAAAGGTAGGATTTAAAATTATGTAATATATATATATATATATATATATATATATATATATATATATTATATATATATATATATATTATATATATTAATATATTATATATATTTAATATAAAAATTTATATATTTTTATATTTATGTATATATAATATAATTAAACTATATTATTATATATTAATATATATATTTATATATATATTTATATATATTATATATTATATATTTAATATAAATATCTATAGATATATATATAATTATTATATATTTTATATATATCTTAAAATATATAATATATATATATTATTTAATATATTATAAATTATATATATATATTAATTTTATATATATATATAATATTTAAAATATATATTTAATTTATATATTTATATTTACATATATAATAATATAATTACATCTATATATTAAAAAATATATATATATTATATAATATATATAAATTTTATATATAAGATTAATTTTATATATATATCAAAATTTAAAATTTTATAAATTATAATACATAATAAATTTATTAATATATATTTTATTATAATATTTATTATAAAATAAACTTATATTTTGTAAATAAATAAATAAAATACTTACCTTAAATATACAAATATAAAATAAAAATTAATACTAAATATATATGTTTCATTTTAAAATAAAATATTAATTTTTTTCCTATAATATTTTCATTTAATATTTATTAATATTTTCATTTTAATCATTTTTTCTTAAAAAAAATATTACCAAATTTTCAATGTTATTATTTATATTATAAAATTTATTTATTATATATATATATGACCATAAGCCTCGCTTATCCTCTCCTGTGTTGGACACACACTCACACACACCACACACAACACACACCACCACACACACACACACACACATGGCCTGGAGTACACTTAAACAACCCTTCCTCAATCAACACGAAGGGGGAAGGACCGGAACTACTCCGGGATTAATCGCCGATTTGTTTCGACTCAAAGCTGAGTGAAGTAGCCCCAGGGGCTAAATACGAGGGCATTTATTAAAACATCGTTTTCTTTTGTTAGTCCAGTCATTTCGGTATTATAGGGGGGGGGATGAAAGCGTTATACTCTCTCGAGGAACTATTAGCAGTTAAAGTTAACACCATTACTTGTACCCTTTAAGTAGTACCAACCAGTTTCAACATTAGCACCGGGGGACTCTACCAGTACTTCACATTATTATTATTGTTTACTACTGTGGGTTGAAAATGAAAATTATCTAGTATCTTTTTGTGTTTTTCTCTAGGGTAATTATTCTTTTGTTCACTGTACATATTGGGTCATTTAGATTATTATAAGCATTTCTTTAGTCAGCTTTTTTGTGCTTGCAAAAGGACAAGATCATCTTACTCCTTGCTTACAAGGTGTGTGATGTATTTGATATTAGTAAAAATTGTTATTGTTATCTACTTCTTGCCATCACCTTTTGTTATGTTTCGGGCGTTTCCCGTGTCAAGTACCTCGCTACTAATTCCTCTAGAAACTCACTGTCTCGCTGTAACAGTTGGGGGCCTGTATCCGGATGTATTTTTTTTGTCATCTTGTTGTTTTTTGTTGTATTAACCTTACGGTTGTTATATTCTTAATCTCACTTCAGTTGAATTTAGGATATTTCATTATTTTTCTGGTGTTTCTCACCCCAGGTATTTTCTTTGTTTTTCGTGTTCTTGCTCTTTGTGTGTTTGCTGGGTTGAGAGTGCTTTGTTTGCTTGTATCTTGTTTGTGGTGTCTTCGTGTTGTTGTTGTTGTGTGGTGTGGTTGTGTTGTGTGTGTTTCTAGTGGTCTGTGATTTTTGTGTTTGTTTTGTTTCTTGCTTGTCATGTGTTTTGTTTTGTGTTGTTGGTTTTGGTGTGTTTCCCCGTCTCCTGCATTGGTTTTTTGTTGCTTTGTGTGGTTGTGAGAGGTTCCCGGTTGTCTATTTTTGGTAGTGTTATACTTACGTGTTGCTAATGATTGAGCGTGGGGATGCTGTGCCTTTTAAAAAAAAAAACTCCACTACACGAAGGCCTCGGTGTTGAGAGGCATTTTTCAGTTCGTTCACACGGCTTTAAATTACCTTATTTGCTTCTTGTTTATTATTTTGCCAAGTAGGACACTTTCCTCCCCGCCTAAGCTTAATCTGATCATCTTTCTCACGGAACCAGCGATTGTTCCAAATCTAGTTAACTCACTCGATTATTTATAACTTGACCAGTTAAAACTCAAACATTTGAGTACTTATTGCCATGATCTGTGTGCGTATTGTGGGTACTGCCATCCTCTGGTACTTCTCCACTGGGCTTCGGTAATCCTTTCGATTCGAAGTGATACATATACAGGGGTCCATTCCTATCACAATCTCATGTCAGGGGTAGTTCAGTAATTTATAAGCTCGAGTGATTTTTTCCCTGAAATACGGCCCTTGGCATCTCTTCTTCTAACCCTCTTGTGGTTCTAATGTTGTTTTTAACATTAATCATGGGGTTTGATGCGGGGAAGGTAGTTTGTCGTAATCCCTTCTGAAGGGAACTCTTAAAGCTGCAAGAGTACTAAAGATTCAACTCCAAGTATATTGCCGCTAAAACTTTTGGGCATTCCAGTCCAGTTCACTCATGATTATAAAAAGGAACACTTAATGACACTAATATTAACTATCTTCGGTGAAGAGAGAAAGAACCAATAACGAACCTCAGTCCGAAACCACACTTCTAGGGTTAACCTTCAGACACAGTACTTCTCCTAGGAAAGTGGAGAACAGGAAAAGAGAAAGTGGGAAAATGCAGGCCCATTAACAAATTAAAGGTCAGGGGAACTATGATAAGAGCAGAAAAAAGAACATGATAAGAGAAAGAAGGGAAAAAAGAGCGTGAAAGAGAAGAAAAAGAAGTGATAGAGGAACGGAAAGAGAAGAAAAAAAAGTTCTCGACCCACGAATACCAGTTACCAGCCCCCCATACAAGGGAGAGTAAAAAAGAGCAGAAAAAAAGCAGCATGAAAAAAGAAGAGCAGAAAAAAGAAAAGCGGAAAAGAGCAGAAAAAAAATAAAAAAAGAACATGATAGAAGAAACATTCAGTATTAAAAGTCCTCCGCTCCTGCAGGAAATAAATAAAAATGGTTTCACGCCACTCTAACTCCAATATAAATTACAATTAACAAAAAAAATTTGGCATCTTATACCTACGTTCTCTGATTACGTTTACGATCCTGAACTTTTTTGAGAGAGTTCGCAATCCTCTGCCACGCATTTTTTCAGGTACCTAAAGAGGATTGGTAACCTGGATTGTCAAGCCAAAACTTAATGGAAAGGCTTTATCTGTTCTAGACAGTTGTTCAGGATAAATAATGCCGATTATGATAGTAGTTAAGGTGTAGTTAAAGTTAAAGATGCTATACTTACAAGGCTTTACACGCGGTCATCCACAGAAAGATACCGACACAAAAACACTTTTCCGGCAACATGAACAAAAATATTGGCCAAAACTTCACTATGAATTGCTCGAGAAAGAAATTCAGAGCCCTTAAAACACTGGCTCAAGTCTGGCCACAGTCACCAACCCCCCACTTATGACGATCTGGTAAATCTCGTAGCAAATGGAGGGAATTAGGGAATTTAATACGTTTAAAATCATATACTCAATCATGTTGCACTTACAGACAAGGGATGAGGCGGGAACAAACCTACGCAAAGCTGCTTTTTTATTTTTTAAAATAGCAGATGTGTTTTCCTTAGTACATCCGCCCTGTAGCCTCGGGAAAAGAAGAAGGCCTCAGTCCCATGTAAGTTCAGGTGGTGCAAGTTATTAAAAGGATGGTAAGGCTGTAGATTTTAGTGGTTTCCAAGCCAAGTGTGTTCTGACTAGTTCTGTAAGAAAAAACTGGCCACCGTCATAAAGAACGTGTCCTGACCCTCACAGTTTATACCTAAATGTTAAAGTAGCTAAAAATGGGCACATTTCTAAACCGCGCTTCCGTTGAAAACACAATTAATTCCAATCCTTTGGGTTACTGGATCCTTCAAAAACCTTCAGGGGTCCACAAGGTGACTGTCTCTCGACTCTGGACTCTGAGGAGAGGAGGCCGCCCTCTCCAGATTATGCGGGATTTACTGCTTTCTGCCCAATTCAATTTCCTCTTTAAAAATATGCAACTATCCACGAGTAGAAACGGAAGTTATACGAGGTGGAGAAGGTGTTGTAACCTCAAGGTTTATTCACCAGGACTTTCCCCGCTCTCATCCACGCGTTTATGTTTTTTTTTTGCCGTTTACCTCGGGCTAGGTGTTGTACTTGATTGTCCGCTGTTAAGGGAGTAGTAAAACCATTAGCTTGCTGGCACAGAGTGAGGACCAAGTCTTTAATCCCATTCCTCCATACTAACTTGCCTGTTCAGCTAACGAGCTGGCTGGGTTTTGAAGTTAGTCAATTCCACCCCTTGTCATCTAAAACTCACCCTTACCCATTAAACCCCCCACAGCTCACATGGAAAAGGGAGCAGCCAAATCTGGTCCTAATGGCCGTTTACCAGTGGCTATGAGCAGTGTGGTCCGAAGGCAAATTTTGTTGTTGCCTTTCAAATACCCCCACTAAGCCATTGTTCTTCAACTAACCATCTCATTACGCCTACGTAAGTCTGGCAAGTTTTTTTAATTCTTGAACAACTACTTGGTAACTGAGGCTCAATCGAGACGATGCACTCCTGTCTCGGTACCATTGCCCAGAATCCATCCTAAAAGATTCAGATCACTCATTCCCCTTCTTTCTATTACCATGGGGACAAAGTTCTTATGAGGCTATTCAAATTCTTTTTTTGCCTAAACTTTCTGATGATGCCACTTGGGGCTGAAGTTCACCAAATAATTGTATGCCAAGAACTTGGAGAGGCGAGCCAATAGGAGATCGCTCTGGAGAACAAGCCGCGTACATTTAGGAATTAATTAAGAAAACTGGTGACAAAATACTCAATGATTTTACGGCCAGGATTAAAGAAAAGACATTAATTTCAATGATAAATGCATGTACCAACTTGCCAGATTATGGGGAAAACCTAACCCAAAAATATATTCCTCAGTACCCACTCCAACCTATTCCCAAGTGCCTTGAGGAACCTTTCTTTCAAAAAGATCATCATTGACATCGTTGGCCCATTGCCAAAACTAGGAGAGGGAACAATACATCTCACATTATGTGTTCCAACCACCCGATACCTGAGGCCTTTCCCACTTAAAAACATTTACATGCCAGAAAACAATTGTGTAAAAACTGACTCAACTGTTCACACCTTTGGCTATACCTAGTGGGACAAGTTACAAAGTGACCGCGGCACAAATGGCACAAATTTTCAACGAGCGGTCTCTTTGCAGCCAGGTTACTGGCAGAGATTCGGAATCACACAGATTCCTATCTCGGCCATTACCATTCCTCAATCACAAGGTGCTTTGGAGAGAGAGAAGATTGGTCACCAGACCCTCTTTAAGGCCCACTTTCTTACGCAGTTGTAATGACTTAAGGACCAAGAAATGGAGAAGCCTAACATTTTCGTTCCTATTTCGCCTATACGGGAGGACCACCCAACGAGTCCTCTTGTATGTTGTCCCTTTGAAGCTATTGATTTGGTTCGTAAGGGTAGCGGGGCCACTATTAAGGTAATCAAAGACAGATTGGCCTAAAACAACTACCAGTTAAACTTGTCACTACACTCCAATACATTGAGAAATAGGACTTTTACTCTTGACCAAGTCACGCTCATTTTGCTGAAGCAAATTCTCAAAAACAAGCTCAAGGGGTAATTGAATAAACACTTGATTTTAGTAAAGGCTTAAAAAAAAAGCTGTAAAAGTATAGAAACATGGCAAGTGAAGATTGGACCCAAGTACTTTGCTTGCATGCCAGTATCTTTTGGTTCACCTTTTACAAGCTAACTGAACCTATGCGTCCTATTAACCATCAGTAAGGAAGGTGCAGTGACAATTAACTATATCATAAACACTCCCGACCGCCGTAGTTTTTAAAGCACTCAGCTAATTTCATATTATAAATCTAATGAAAAGTTATACAAGAAGAGAGACCAAACCCTTGCACACTTGATACAAATTTAAAAAATACTTGATTTCAATACAATGCCAGTTTGCACCATTTCTGTAAGCTGAAAAAAATCCCACAACCCTTGTAAACAGGTTACAGATTGGAAACAACTCAACCATACTGGTAATTCAGAGATTACCTAACCCACGATCTTCCTCCACAGGAGAGACAAGAGACATTAACCACATTTATGCTAAAAACATAAAAGATGTCCTGCCCGCGAATCCTAAATTATGTTCACACATGACCTCCCACGATGTCGAAGCTTCTCCCCGGAAACCTACCTCCTCTTCGTCAAACCACCCTACCGATAAAATTCCTCGGAAAGGTGGACCAGAGACGGCAAGAGGTGGTATTATCTATCAAGCAGGGACTGGCTATCCCCAGCCAGGTGCCGTTGGGCGTAAAACCATGTTCTTCTCGTCCCCAAGGAGGTGGACAACTGCGCCTACTGCTTTACGAAAAACACCGCAGAGTAACGCTGTGACTTTGTCGGGGATCGCCTACCCTCTACAAGAATAGTATGTGATACTCATCGACAAGGTTTGTGGGACCATACAGACCTAATTATAGAACAAAAATTGACTTGACTGTAAAGGGATACGTACCAAATACCCCTCAACTGACGGAAAAAAAATGGTCCCAACAAATTATCAGCCCTGCCTTCCTTTATGCCTCATCACCATCACTTTGGTCTTTTCCAATTTACAGACCAGAAGTCCATGCCTTTTGGGATCGCGATGAGGAATGCCCCTTACTACTTCCAAAAGGGGAAGACCTAATTCAAAACTCTACTTATTCAACAGGATCTGGCTGGAGGTAGAGAAGTTCCAGGTTTCTTTGTGGTGTTGAGTTTCTGTATACTTAGACGACACATTCTGATTTCTATTTCCAGAGCATTGGGAAGCAGCACCTTCCTAAAAACTCCGTGGAAAGTGTGACCAGGGCTGCGCTAGGGAGCAAGGGGAGCACCAACCTGTAAAGCACTGGAGCAACACCTGAGGCCACAACTGGAAGCACCGGGGGAGTGCAGGGGCAGTGGAGCCACAAAATGACCATCAAGATGGGCAAAGAACCACTTCAGCTGGAGCCACGGTGAGAAGACCTGGGAACACGAGGTTGGGGCCAAGGCCCAAGTACGACCCAAAATGGCAAACATCTCCGCCATACTTGGAGGTACCTGCCTACTACTACTCGGAATTACCTACTTCGCTTTTCTGGTTACTTTCTTCTTCGGTTTATGTTCATTTTTACACCGGAGAAGTATTCTAGATCTTGTCCCAATGTTCCCAACTCTCTTCGCGGTTTCGCGGCCGCTAACCGTACCCTACCTCACCCCCGCGCCACTAGTGGGGACCGCGTGACTACAACTGGAACGGACGTATTTCCAAGCCGCCTTGCAACCAACTTAAGAACTTCCTGTCCCAGGGTCCCGTGCTACGTGCTCATCTGCTCCCGAATTCGCCAAACCCTTTTGCTACTGCAAACAGATGCCAGCGACACCGCCTTAGGAAGCTTGTTTACTCATTAAAAGATGGTTGAGGGCATTCTTCACCCTTGGTATACACTCCAGGCAAGTACAAACATCCACCACCAAAAAGCGGGGGGTACAGATCTTATACCAGCCACCATCGAGCAACAAGGTAACTATGCCTGGCAACTCGTCTCAGCGGTTATTTTACAAAAAATTTCAGTTGTATCTCAGCCAAGTCAAGAATCCTTTTTAAAAGTTACACTGTCACAACCCTCTTGTCCTACCTAAATCAGTGCCAAATTTTACCAAATGCAACGCATTCCCAGTCCGAGGGTTCTCTTCCTCCAACCTTACAACCTGACCATCATCCACATCATAGGGCACCGACAACATCATTGCAGACGCTTCTCCTTCGCACCTAAGAGGCTACAACTGACCAGGTCAATCTCCCACGACTCACTTCTCCAGTGGCGTCGTCTTATTTTTTCTCTTGGGGGGAGGTTATCACTAAAGCCTAGCATTATCCCATCCTGTTGTGAACACACACAACACAACGCACACACACACACAACACACCAACACACCACTAACACACACACACACCAAACAACACACACACACAAACACACACACCACTACACACAAAACACACACACACCACCACTTGCCTGGAAGTTCTAAGTAACCCACTAACTACCCTCCCAAATCAACAACGAGAGGAAGCACCGGAAATACTCCGGGATTTCTCGCCGATTTGGTTTCGACTCAAAGCTGAGTGAAGGCAGCCCCAGCAAATACGAGGGGCATTATAAACCTCGTTTTCTTTTGTTAGTCAGTCATCGTATTAGCTGAAGCGTTTACTACTCTCTCGGGAACATAGCAGTAAAAACACCATTCTTGTACCTGTAAAGTAAAGTTACAACCAGTCAACCATAGCACCGGGGACTATACTCAAGTCAACTCACAGTATTATTATGTCTTTACTACCTGGGGGTGACATTATTTAGTATCTTTTGTGTTTTTCTCAAGGGTTAATTATCTTGTGGTAGTTACCATATTGGTCATTTCGATATATAAGCATTTCTTTAGTCATCTTGTTTGGGACTCAAAAGCAAGATCATCTTACTTCCTTGCTAAAGTTGATTTATTTTGATATAGTAAAATTTTTATTGTTATCTAAACTTCTTTTGCCATCAACCTTTGTGTTATGGTTTGGTTTCGGCGTTTTCGTCTCGCTACTCAATTCCTCTAGACAATCAATGTCTCGCTCGTAACCAGATTATATTATCATATATATATATATTTCGATATATATATATATATATATATTATATAATTATATATATATATATTATATACATGTGTGGAGAATTACCCATACAACCACAACTCTCCATAATTGGTAGAGTGGTGGTTTTGTCCCCCCTCCCTGTGAGTGAAGGTATTTTCCGCTCGTCATGAGGGGGAGTGCGTATAGGGTATGTATTAATATATACAATATTAATGGTTAATGGTATAATTAAGGTAATCTAAGTAAATTATAAATATGGGATAGAATATTGAAACATTCCAGACAATTAAGCATTGCACCTTTATAATAGCAATTTGATTGGAGCGACTGGCTATTGGTCGCGTTCATTTGAATTTGCCCACCAATTCAGGTGGTGTGTTTTACACCTGCCGCATACTCTGACCCTAAAAGGTGACACGTTGTAATTTATGGGGCGTCACCAGCCGCCCACAGGGAGAGATCAGTTACACTCCACCCCGCCGTGAGGATAAAATCAATTGTTAATATACGTGCCTTGGTCTCTATAAGTTACGACACGGGCCAGACCTCGCCTTACTAACATCTCTCATTAATATACGGCTGTATAATTAAGAGATTGTGTAATGACGTTATTGGTACATATTAGTTAAAACCAATTAGGGTACTGCGTTAAGAGTCAACACAAGAGATAACAATTGCCGCCGCGTCAAGTTAATGGCTGTGATACCGATGACGTTCGATAACAACTACCGCTTCCAGGCGCTCCGCCTTTGTCATCATGAGCGGCTTCTGATTCACGCGCGACCACCATCGGATCACAGGACAGGCAGTATTAATCAGCTATAGCGTTTAACCCACATCCACGATAATAAGATCTAGTTAGGATTAGCTAGGATAATGTGTCGTGTAGATAGAACATGGGTTATGATTGAATTAGTAAGAACCTAGATTAAAATATGTATCTGACATAAATTCCCACATTGGCTTGCCCCGAGTGAGGGGAATATGGATGTTTTCATGTGATTCAAGGTGGTCGTGGTGATGCGCGTGATTGTGAGCCTATCACAACCGCGCGTTTATGCGGCTGGAGGCGGGGGGTTTCGCGTCGTCAGAATGACTCAGCGTCAAATACATGCCCAGGGTAGTAGATAACCATCAGAGGTTACGTAGACTAGTTAGTTGTAATTAGTTAAGTGCTGGTTGGTCCTCATAGGCCTGTTATGCGCCTGATAGGCCAGTCAACCAGGCGCTTCCAGCACTTAGGATATATGATGAATATTAATTATCAACAGCAATATAAATAGTAGTAATTTTGCATTTAATAATCTATGATTTGAGTTTAATTTACTTTAATCGTGGCGAAATAGCTAAGCATTTATTAGCAGCTATAAGTTAGCAATGCTCAAAAGAATTTATAATGTGTGTGAGGACGCAATTAAGGCAATTCCTAAGTGAGTCTATAACTTTAAAGGGACTAGGTTCTACCATTGCTTAAGAGCAATGGGAAAAATATGAGACGGGTTACTGTGCCATTATGAAGTTCAATGAAGACAAGTGGGGATAAAGGAAAATGGATTCAGCATGTGTTATAATATTTCAACACGAATGTCAAAGGATATCTCGATAAATAAGTTAATTGATATGAGGGTATACTAGAGTTGTGATCTATTGATCAACAGCCTATAGCTTCTTTTTTAACCAAAGTTTGCCAAAGGTATTAGCAGGAAACCCCGACAGGGGAACGATCACGATTATTACGCTCTGAGGGTAAGCAGCAATATCAGCCACCCCTCAGGTTAAAAGATCCACGTAGAGGGTATTTATCCTGGCCTGTTAAGCAATCCAACAGCCGTTAATTACGATTCAAATTCTCAGCCTACAGTAAACCCATTAGACCTACACAAATAATAGATACAATCCCTAGTTCTAGGCGACTCCTAGTGAACGTACGATAATAAAAGTGGGTCTATGTGTGGGGGAACATACGCACTCCACAGGTTAATATCTATTCAGATGTTTACACGAGAGTGAAAAAGGTATGCGTCTTGTTAATTGCCTAACCTGTACTCCGTGTAAAACATGCTTTCAATGCTATGCCTATAAGCTTTAAAAAACTTGTAGGAATGTAAAACAATTGTCCTTAATATCCACGCTTTGTCCTAACAGGGATTTTAATACTCAGGACCCCTACAGACTTAAAATGGCCAGGTCACTAATAAGAGTAGTTCAGCAAGCTGTTCCAACTGCCGAGTTGAAGGTGTGCAAATGTAATTCAGTCATCGTAAACAGAACTAAGTTTGACAAGGTGCCCACAAAGAGCCTCATAAGCAGGGAGAAGTTGCCTGTATTACAACTAAAACCAATAATTAAATAAGTGAACATAGCCATATCAGGTTTCTCGCCAATAATTGAGGCTCAAAAACCTATTGACATAGTTCAACCTCTATGTCACAATTAGTAAAGATATAAATGTCGGGAGCTGCTGTAGTAGTAAATTAAATTGTATCAGTTTAACTTTTAATGGACTAAAGGGAACACAGCTGAAATTGCTGAGGGGGATAATTAATGGTGCTCAAATAGTAGTAAATACCTTAAAAGGACGTGATTTGCCTCCTTTCCCAATTAATAATAGGAGCGAGGATTATTTTGGTCGTTACCTAAGGAAGGTCATCAAAATACATAGTCTCTATGTTCAGTAGCGCTGGTGGCGAAGGTAATAATTGGTGAACCATCCCACATACATACAGCTGAACAACAGGAGTAGTTATCCAGTCATGCACAAACCCTATTAATTACCAAAAAATGGAACCACTTTCTTGGCCCACACCAATAAGCGAAGGTAGTAGAGAAAAGTCGGTATTCCAGTCCATAATGAATAATTGCCACTAATGAAAAATCCTAAAATAAGTGTCGAGAGGAGTGGAGATAAAACCTCCAAAATGAACACAGGATTATGTTTTTTAAAGTGCCCACCTGGCTGATAAGTGTGTAATAATATGAATACAGGTTTCCACTCAGCCAGGACATATCTGAGAATATAATTAAGGGGAAACACTGGAATGATCCAGGATCCTGTGATAGGACATAGAAAGGTTTTTTTACTTGAGGCCCAAAAACTAGTTAAGACTACTAATTTCAGTCTTCAAATCCATTAACAAAGGGATAGCTCGATCCTTGAAGTTTTGGATCAGACACAATACAAAAGCAGGTTTATTTCCTGAGGAATATCGCTATGGCCTCAGCCAGCACCCATAGGCACCAAATGACAAATAATAGGGTCTGTACCTTGGTCATGAGGGACATTAATTAGGTGTCGAGGTCGAAATTTTGAAAAGCTGAGCTTTCATAATACCACCTGCATCCCATACTAATCTCCCAAAACGCCATTTCATCTTACTAAGTGTTGGTGGAAGAAATCCATAGGAAAATCATTACATGGCGAATGGCTATCAATTATTAGCAGATACAGAGTTAAATTTTTGGCTAAATTCATGGTAGACAGGCAGTCAAAATATTACCTCAGATCTATCATTAAATTTATAGGAATCTGAGGTAAGACTAGGGCTCATCTAGGGTCCACTGAACTGTTCCCGATGATAAAGAGATCCTCTAAAACCATTTGAGGTCAATGGTGATGGACTATTACTGGGGGCCTAAGATAACATTCAGGAGATAATCTCTCCCCCCGATCAAGTATACGCCGCATATTCCACTGGTACCTCTATCAAGGACTAGACTTTTAAAATAGCCCAAAGACCACAGTTGCCGAAAAACCACTATTGAAAATGTTCTCGGCGCTTATGTGGCCTGGGGTGATATCAAATGAAGCGACCTTAGTTTACGCGGCCACCAGTGTGGAAAAAATTATCCATTTCAACCACACCTCTCATAATTTGGTAGTAGAGTGGTGGTCTTGTCCCCCCTCCCTTGTGAATGAGGTATTTTCCGCTCGTCATAGGGGGAGTGCGTGTAGGGATGGTATATATAATTATAATGTTTTAATGGGTTTTATAAGTTCAAGGTAATTTAAGTTTAAATGATTAAGTTACTGGGATAGAATAATTGAACATTCACAGTTAATATTAAGGCATTTGCACCTTTCAATTCTTAGCACTTGATGGAGCGGACTGGCTATTGGTCGCCACGTCATGTGAATTTGCACCAAATTTCAGGTGGGTACACCTGCGCCTACCTAAAGGTGCCACGTGAATTTAGGGGGCGCCCCAGACCGCCCACAGGGAGAGATCAGTACACTCACCCCTCCGTGAGGAATAACATCAATTGTTAATATACGTGGCGGTCTATAAGTTTACAAGTACACGCCAGACCCTCGCCTTAATAACATCTCTACTAATATTACGTGCTGTATATGAAGAGATTGTACATACGTTATAATTTGTAAATTATAGGTTAAAAACAATAGGACCGTGTTAAGAGTCAACACAAGAGAAACAGTGTCAGTCATTATTCTACTCTCTAAAATATATATTAACGGGCATAAAACTAGTATTATTGAAATTACAACTCTTATCACACAGTGTAACAAGTAACTACAAACTACCATACATTATATTTTATGGACTGACATCAAAAGAATCAGGTATTTTAGAAACATTAAAACATATAATTATATATCTAGTATGATATAGAATTTATTACGTTTATCTTCAGCTTCTGTTTCACCGTGAGGGACCATGAAAACCACCTTGCATCTCAAAGCATCTGTCACAGGCAAATGCCTAGTGTCAGCATTAAAGGATAGAATTCAACAAGAAGTGATAAGAAAGCAGATCACGAGGAGAAGGAGAGAAAAGACTCGGACATCGACGATACAAACACGCTCTGCTCACTGCCCCAGCCGACACTCCCTGCTGGCTCAAGGAACATTTCATTTGTACTTGTTGTCATCTATACAGCCTCTTACGGACTTCTTAAATAAAGTGTAACAAAGCTGGAAGTACCATTTTTAACTCATACCCAGATAAGTCTCTACAATTCCGACTTATCAATGGTGGCAGCGGTGGGATTAACGACCACCGGTGAGCACCGCGTATAGTTGTTTAAGGGTGTGATAACCGATTGACGTCTCGATAACAACTACCTCTTCCAGCCCACCGCCTCTGTCATTCACGGGCGGCTTGATCACGCGCGACCACATCGGATCACTAGGACAGGTAGTATTAATCAAGCCTTACAGCCGTTCTTCAACAAAATATTTTTTTTTTATTTTTTTTTTTTTTTCCAACGATAACGTACCAGTTAGTTTGATTAGCTAGGATAATGTGTTGGGAAGATCGACATGGGTTGATTGATTAGGTAAGAACTCTCATAAAAATATGTATTGACCTTAAATTCCAACATATGTGAAGTTAATACGGTATGTACATAACCTATTGACATCAACTTAAATTTGTTATTCTAACATTAATTTAGGAGTGTAGTTTCTGAGTTGCTGGCAGCCTGCGTTTTGGGGTGGAGGCCTGTCACTCAAAGGTTAGAATGTTGATAGTCCCATGCGCCAATCAAACAAAGTTTATATCCTTGTATAAGGCAGCCTAAGTGAGTATATTATATTCCATGTGATATAAACTTTTTGCGCGATATTGTAAAATCTATGTGTGGCGTTGGGGCACAGCGGTTTACCTGTGTGAACGTCATCGGCCCCCATTTTATAAAAAAAGATTCTGAGATTATGCTGGATTATTAATAAAAGCATCGACGATCACCTCTTTACTCGGTAACCCATGTTATGTCTACAGTTGTATGGTCTTATTAAATTGCCTTGAAAACTCAAGATCGTCTATAACTAACTACTCTATACTATAATCTATCAGCGCTCTCTAGCGATCTGCTATCCGTCTGAGAACACTAGCGAGATCTAATAGAGATATACGCTATAGAGCTACGCGAGTATCTAAATATATAGACGCTCTACCCTCAGAAGCTATCATCCTAGATAGTAATCAGTGCGATAGCTAAGATACCTATAGCGCTCATATAGACACACACACACACACCCCCGACACAACACACCACCACACACCCCCCCCCCCTGCCTGGAGTACCACTAACTACCCTTCCTCAATCAACACGAAGGAAGCACCGAACTCCGGATTCTCGCCGATTTGTTTCGACTAAAGCTGATAAGCAGCCCAGGCAATACGAGGGCATTATAACCTCGTTTTCTTTGTTATCAGTCATCTGTATATACTAAGCGTTACTACTCCTCGGAACATAGCTAACCCATTCTTGTACCTTTAGTAAGTACCAACCAGTCAACATTAGCCGGGGACTCTACTCAAGTCACTCACATTATTATTATTGCTTTTACTCCTGGGGAAATTATTTTAGTATTCTTTTTGTGTTTTCTCAAGGGTTAATTATCTTGTGTTATGTACATTTTGGGTTCATTAGATTTATAACATTTTCTTTAGTCTCTTTGTTTGGGGTTTCAAAGCAAGATCTCTTACTCCTTGCTACCAGGGTTTATTTGATATTAGTAAATTGTTATTGTTATCTACTTCTTTCCATCACCTTTTTGTTATGGTTTCGGCGTTTCAGTCTCGCTACTCATTCTCTAGACAACTCACTGTCTCGCTCGTACAGTATATATATATATATATAGATTTATATATATATTATATATATATATATATTAATATATAAAATATATATATATCATGTTGTTGGAAATTATCCATCAACCACCCTCTCATAATTGGTAGAGTGGTGGTTTTGTCCCCCCCCTCCCTTGTGAGTGAGGTATTTTCCGCTCGTCATAGGGGAGTGCGTATAGGTATGTATATATATATAATTATAATGGTAATGGGTATAATTAAGGTAATCTAAGTAAATTATAAATACTGGGATAGAATAATTGAACATTCCCAGTAATATTAAGCATTTGCACCTTATAATTAGCACCTTGATTGGAGCGACTGGCTATTGGTCGCCGTCATTTGAATTTGCACCAATTCAGGTGGTACACCTGCCGCCTACCTAAAAGGTGACACGTGTAATTTATGGTGGCCGTCACCAGCCGCCCACAGGGAGAGATCAGTACACTCCACCCCGCCGTGAGGATAACATCAATTGTTAATATACGTGCTTGTCTATAAGTACAAGTACACGCCAGACCCTCGCCTTAATAACATCTCTCATTAATATACGTGCTTGTATAATGAAGAGATTTTGTACATTACGTTAATTTGTACATATAGTGTTAAAACAATAGGACTGTGTTAAGAGTCAGCACAAGAGATAACAATCCGCCGCGTCAAGTTAATGGTGTGATAACCGATTGACGTCTCGATAACAACTACCGCTTCCAGCCCTCCGCCTTTGTCATTCATGAGCGGCTCTGATCACGCGCGACCACATCGGATCACAGGACAGGCAGTATTAATCAAGCCTATAGCCGTTTTCAACCCACTATCCACCGATAAGTATCCTAGTTAGTTGATTAGCTAGGATAATGTGTTGGGAGATAGACTTGGGTTTGATTGATTAGGTAAGAACTCTCATATAAAATATGTATGTGACATAAATTCCCACATATGTGAAGTTAAATACGTTATGTACATAACCTATTTGCCATCAACTTCATATTTGTTATTCCTAACATAATTTAGGAGTGTAGTTTTCTGAGATTTGCTGCAGCCTGGCGGATGCCTGTCACTCAACAGGTAGAATTTGATAAGTCCCATGCGCTCAAACAAGTTTATATCCTTCGTATAGCCAGCCTACGTATTATATTTATCTTCCATGGCTGATATAAACTTTTTCGCTGATATGGTAACTTCTTATGTGTGGCGTGGGGCACAGCTGTTTACCTGTGTGACGTCATCTGCCCCCATTTTATAAAATAAAGATTCTGAGATTATCTGATATTTTCATAACAGCCTCTCCGATCCCCTCTTTACCTACACCCCTGTATGTCTACAGTTGTCATGTCTTATTACATGCCTTGAAAACTCAGCTCTCTCTCTCTCTCTCTCTCTCTCTCTCTCTCTCTCTCTCTCTCCTCTCTCTCTCTCCTCTCTCTCCTCTCTCTCTCTCTCTCTCTCTCTCTCTCTCTCTCTCTCTACCCCTCTCTCTCTCTCTCTCCTCTCTCTCTCTCTCTCT
>JACEEZ010007526.1:0-2500 GCA_016584305.1 Chionoecetes opilio
AATTACCCATCACCACACCCATTCACTCACCATTACCCATCACCCTCACCTATTCCCTCAGCCCATCACCATCACCCCCAACCCATCACCCCCAACCCATCCCCCCCACCCAATTCACTCACCCATCACCCCACACCCATTACCCATCACCCCACCCATTCACTCACCCATTACCCATCACCCTACATCAGGTTTCCTCAATTCTCGCAACCCACTTTTTTTTCACAATTATCGCTAATAGGCTGCTAAAAAAAAAGAAGAAGAAAAGTGATCGGATCATCTCATAATTGGGCTTAAAACCTTCCCCTGGTCACCCGGTTCCAAAAATGTGCCATATGAGGTGATTGCGCCACGGGGGGCGGAACCTATACCAGACACACACACACACACACACACACAGACAGACACACTTTTCGCTTATATTTACCATTACCCATCACCCACCACCTATTCCCTCACCCATCACCCATCACCCCCCACCCATTCACTCACCCATCACCCCACACCCATTACCCATCACCCCACCCATTCACTCACCCATTACCCATCACCCTACTCATCAAGGTTTCCTCATTCTGGCAACCTACTTTTTTTTTCTTCACAATTATCGCTAATAGGCTGCTAAAAAAAAAAGAAAAAAAAGTGATCGGATCATCTCATAATTCGGCTTAAAACCTTCCCCTGGCCAACCCGGTTCCAAAAATGTGTCATATGAGGTGATTGCGCCACGGGGGGCGGAACCTATACCAGACACACACACACAGACACACACACACAGACAGACAGACAGACAGACAGACACACTTTCGCTTATATTTACCATTACCCATCACCCCCCACCTATTTCCTCACCCATCACCCTCACCCCCAACCTATCACCCCCCACCCATTCACTCACCCATCACCCCACACCCATTACCCATCACCCCACCCATTCACTCACCCATTACCCATCACCTTACATCAAGGTTTCCTCAATTCTCGCAACCCACTTTTTGTTCACAATTATCGCTAATAGGCTGCTAAAAAAGAAGAAAAAAAAAAGAAGTTATCGAATCATATCATAAGTGGGCTTAAACCCTTCCCCTGGTCAACCCGGTTCCAAAAATGTGCCATATGAGGTGATTGCGCCACGGGGGGCGGAACCTATACCACACACACACACACACACACTCACACACACACACACAGAAAGACAGACAGACACACTTTCGCTTATATTATTATAGATAGATGGTATATGTACAGTTGTCACTCGTCATCCTCGTATCATCGTCATCATCATCATCATCACCAGCTTTGTCGTACCGTTGCTTCACTCCTGGCGTGGCGGTGATCAGTAGTGTCCCCGCGCCCTGCTGGTGAGGCTGTGTTAGGTCATCCCCGCCTCACCCCCCCCCCCCATCCCTCACACGCATGCAGGGGTGATGGGGAGGGGTAGGGGAGAGGGTGGAGGAGAGGGGATGGCGAGGTGTGGAAGAGTGGAATAGGGAAGGTTACTGATGTGGAATGTTTGCAATATTGTGGATTTCAGGGCTCTCTCTCTCTCTCTCTCACTCTCTCTCTCTCTCTCTCTCTCTCTCTCTCTCTCTCTCTCTCTCTCTCTCTCTCTCTCTCTCTCTCTCTCTCTCTCTCTCTCTCTCTCTCTCTCTCTCTCTCTCTCTCTTTCTCTCTCTCTCTCATCTAGATAAGGGAAGACACACGTAGTACTGTCCCATATTTTCCGTCATTTTTCGTCTTCCATTCGGAATCGCGATGGAAGTTTAAAGAAAGCTGAATAATAAAGATTTAAGAAGAAATGGAAGAAGATGCAACGAGGAGTAGCGCGTTTTCTGTTTTTTTCGGAAATTTCTCTCCGCGCATTTACCTGAAGACGGTAGTAAAAGGAGAAGGAGGAGGAGGAGGAGGAGGTGAAAAAACCCCAATATAGTCATACCTCGACACCCCTGGAAACACACACACACACACACACACACACACACACACACACACACACACACACACACACACACACACACACACACACACACACACACACACACACACACACACACCACACACACACACACACAAAACACAACACACACCACACACACACACACACACACACACACACACACACACACACACACACACACACACACACACACACACACACACACACACACACACACACACACACACACACACACACACACACTTTCCAAGAGCGACAATATGAGGTGAAGAACAGAAGGTAATGTAAAGCTAATGTAAGGAAACGGAGAGAAGGAAAAAAGTACCAGATGAATGAAAAAGAAGAAGTGAGATTAGGGATTAGGGAATAAAGAGAGGGATTGGAAGAAAGATAGAGGAAGAGTAAGGCTCAATTGTCATTCCCTCAGGACAAAACTCACGGAATTTTGAACTTTTCTTTCGGGGGCAAGAGTGAAATAAGACGCGAGAGAGAGACAAAATTACCGCCACTAATTTGCTTTTGCTGTTGTGGAAAAAGGAAAAG
>JACEEZ010007526.1:7500-22500 GCA_016584305.1 Chionoecetes opilio
TGAATCCTTTTTAGATCAGTGTTTAAGTCCATCTGGTATAGAGTTTGATGTCCTTGGTTTATGTGAAACTCGCCTAAACGATGAAATATGTCAACTTTATAGTTTGAACGGTTATTCTGCCCATTATAGAAATAAGACTACACGAGGTGGAGGTGTGGCAATATACCTTAAAAAGTCCTTCCAAGGTGTACCCCTTAACGATGTCTCTTTGCAGCTACCTCACATTCAATCCTTATTTTTGGAACTCCAACAGCCCATTAAATGTATAATAGGAATCATTTATAGACCCCCAAATTCTAATCCTAGTGAGTTCCTTCTGTCCATGGAGAATATTTTAGACTTTTTATCAAAATTCAACATGAAATGTTACTTAATGGGCGACTTTAATATAAATTTGCTAAAAAGCAATGATAATCATGTTTGCAACTTTATTAATTTGCTTTTTTCCCACTTTTTATACTCCACGATAAATAAATCTACTAGAGTCACTAATAACTCTGCTTCATTAATAGATCACATTTGGACTAATGATTTCCTTAATTACCAAGAGAGTGGTATATTGTATACTTCCATCAGTGACCACTTCCAAATTTTTAGCATATTTTCTGTTCACATTAATAGTACACATTGTTCTCATATCCTAACCAGAAGAATAATCACTGATACTTACATCGATGCCTTTAGAAATGATTTGAAGAATTATAAATGGGAATTGGAGTTAAAAGACAGAGGAGTTGATGAAACTTTTGATATATATATGAATAAGTTTCAAATTCTCTATAATGAACACTTTCCTGTTAAGAAAATTTTAGTTAAGGACAAACACCTAGGTAAGACTTATATCACAACAGCAATCAGGAATTCCATCAAACATCGTAACAGATTGCAAAAATTATACGCTAAGTGGCCACTAACTTACGAAAGAATATTCAAACGGTACAGGAATTCATTAACAAATATAATTAGGGCAGCTAAAGAAAATAATTTTAGGTCCAGACTACGCGAGAAAGCAGGTGATGCAAAAAAAACTTGGAGTATTGTTAATAATCTAATGGGAAAGAACCAGTCAAAATTACCACCTTCTATAATTTTTGCAATAAAACAACATCTAGCAATAACGAAATTGCTACTGCATTTAATTATTATTTTAGTAATGTTGCTACTCAACTAGCTCAGAACATTGTGCCAAGTGCTACTTCATTTAAACAGTACCTACCTGACCCTGTACCTTTTTCATTTTTCCTTCGACCTACATCAATACCAGAAATCGAATCTATTATTAAAAACCTTAAGACAACTTCGCCAGGCTATGATGATATTAATATTAAAGTTATAAAACAATGCAGCTGTGAAGTCTCTAACTTTTTAGATTATATCATAAATCGGTCGTTTAAAGAAGGTAGTTTTCCAAAACAGTTACAATTAGCGAAAGTGGTTCCCATATTTAAAAAAGGTGAGAAGTCTCTCTTTAGTAATTACAGACCTGTTTCTATCCTTTCAAGCTTTAGTAAAATCTTTGAGAAAACTGTTGTAAGCAGATTAATGGAGTACCTGTCAAAATTTACATTACTAACATAATATCAGTATGGCTTTCGACCCAACTATAGTACAGAGTTAGCAATCCATCACCTTTGTAATAGTATTTATAACGCATTAGACAACAAGATGCATCAAATAACAGTATTTTGTGACTTATCAAAAGCGTTTGACACCATCTCTCATTCTATTTTATTAGAGAAATTGAAAACTTATGGCATTCGTGGTCCGGCACATGACTGGTTCAACAGCTACTTAAGCCACAAAAGACAATACACTGTATATAATAATTCTGCATCTTCACATGAATCAATCTGCTATGGTGTACCACAAGGTTCAGTTTTAGGCCCAGTTTTGTTTCTTATCTATATCAATGACATTTTACGTTGTAGTAGTAAATTGAAGTTTTTTCTTTTTGCTGATGACACCTCCATATATATTCAGGGACAAGATCTTGGTGAAATAGAGAATATTTTAAACTCAGAGTTAATTAATGTATCTAACTGGATAAAAAGCAATGAACTAACACTGAACATCTCTAAAACATGCTACATGGTATCCCACCCTCTAATGACTAGTGCAGCCCATATTGACGTCATAATAAATTATTTATCCTTGTGTAAAGTTGAAGAATATAAATTTCTAGGTATAACCATTGACAATAAATTAACATGGAGATCACAAATAAATCAATTATGTACTAAAATATCTAAATTAACTGACGTTTTATATAACATTCGTAGCTGTATCACTTTTGAGTGTATTATTCAAATATATTCATCACTAGGATATCAATATCTACTGTATTGTTCAACAATTTGGGGGGGAGCATATAAAACATATGTGGATAATCTATTTATTTCTCAAAAAAAGTTAATACATGTTATGTTTTATAAGTCACGATATGAGCACATCAACCCACTATTTCGAGACCACCAGTTACTCAAACTGTTTTATATAATATCTCTGCAATCAGACTTATTTGTTTATAAATCATTACATGTGTATCCTGTTGATAACGGTTTTCACTACATTTCACATACTTTTGCTACAAGGTCATTACAGTTACGAATACCACGTTGCAGGACTACTCATGCTCAGCAAAATGTTTCAGTCAGAGGTGTCAAATTATGGAATAGTTTACCAGCAGAAATAAAAAATTCCACAACTCAAATATCCTTCAAACATAAACTCAAGAAATTGTTGCTTCAAAGTTATACACACTAAGTCATTCTGTATGTATGCATGGATTCATTATGTGAGTGTGTACTTGTATATTACACTGTGTTAATGTGTAAGTATGTTTGGGTGTGTGTAAATTTATGGGTATGTAGGTGCCTGTGTGTGCGCATAAATGTATGTGTACGTGTAGGTATGTTGCATATGTATATGTATGCATGTATGTGTATATAGGTATATACGTATGTATATATTAATTTATAATGTCAGTTATTAATATTGTATATATTTGTTAGCCAATGGCCTAAATCCTCTTGCTAAACATGTTTTTGTATATCTAAGCAACAGGTCTGTATAGGAGCTTGCGCTCAACAGACCTAGGCTTCATGCCTTACTTATGTAAAATGAATATATAAAGTATTGTATAATGGAGGCCAATAAAACAATAAGTAAAAAAAAAAGTCTCTCTCTCTCTCTCTCTCTCTCTCTCTCTCTTCTCTCTCTCTCTCTCTCTCTCTCTCTCTCTCTCTCTCTCTTCTCTTCTCTCTCTCTCCTCTCTCTCTCTCTCTCTCTCTCTCTCTCTCTCTCTCTCTTTCTCTCTCTTCTCTCTCTCTCTCTCTCTCTCTCTCTCTCTCTCTCTCTCTCCTTCTCTCTCTCTCTCTCTCTCTCTCTCTCTCTCTCTCTCTCTCTCTCTCTCTCTCTCTCTCTCTCTCCTCTCTCTCTCCTCTCTCTCTTCTCTCTTCTCTCTCTCTCTCTCTCTCTCTCTCTTCTTGAATTCTTCCTTCTTCCCCCTCCCCCTTTTATTTCCCTCCCCCTTATCCTCTTTCCCTTCCTTCATACCCTCGCTATGGACCAATAGGTCTCCTGGTGTCTGTTACTCCTATGTAATCCTATGTAATCCTATAACCCCTTATTCCTTCCTCCTATACCGTTCCTTTGTTTTCGTAACCAGTGATTTCTCTCCCACTCTCCCTGCTTTATTCCCTCCCTCCTTCAGTCTTCCTCCTCATCTTCCCGCCTTTCTTCTCCTTCTCGGTAAACCATTCTTCTCCTCCAACTGTTTGTCTTCCTTAACTGTCCTCTCTCTCCTCTTTGTTATGTCCCTGTCTCTCAAGCTTTTCCTCCTAACTTTCCTTCTCTCTTTCTCCCTGTCTTCACTGCCCCTATCCTTCTCTTATCATATCTTCCTCCTGGTGCTCATGCCTCCTTTCTCCCCTATGCCTCCCTTCAGGCAGGGCGGTGCAAGGCGTCCGGGGTTTTAATTAAGGTAGCGCTGCAGCCTCCGAGCAGAATTATGACTGTGTCCCCTCGGCCTGACTCATTAGCTGTGTGTGTGTGTATGTGTGTGTGTGTGTGTGTTTGTATGTGTGTGTGTGTGTGTGTGTGTGTGTGTGTGTGTGTGTGTGTGTGTGTGTTTGTGTGCCCCGTGCAAGCCCTTCTCATGATCCCCATCTTCGCGGCGTGAGAGCTCCCTCGCCTCACACGGCTGTACAAGCAAGAGTTTCGATATTTCAAAAAGATTAAAAAAAAGGAAAGTGTTGTGTCTTGACTGCCCACGAAGCAGCTGTTGTGCGAGTCACCCCACTGCCTCCCACCTGCTGAGGCCAGCAAGGCACGGCCACTGCCACCCACCTGCTGAGGCCAGCAAGGCACGGCCACTGCCTCCCACCTGCCGAGGCCAGCAAGGCACGGCCACTGCCCCCCACCTGCTGTGGTCAGCAAGGCACGGCCACTGCCCCCCACCTGCTGAGGCCAACAAGGCACGGCCACTGCCCCCCACCTGCTGAGGCCAGCAAGGCACGGCCACTGCCCCCCACCTGCTGAGGCCAGCAAGGCACGGCCACTGCCCCCCACCTGCTGAGGCCAGCAAGGCATTGCCACTGGCGCCCATCAGCACTACACACTCAGCCTTAACTTTCCCTTTTCGTTATGAGTGGCTGGCCCGGCCATCAATAAGTCTTGGGAATACTCTCGTGGCTGTCGACTACCTCCTCATGAGGAAGGGTGTGGAGGCAGAGAGCTGGACGTGAAGGGGAGGGGGGGATGAGGGCTGCGCCAGCTTTACACACACGCCATTACTCCCATAGATGTATTGCTGTATAAAGAATTGTAGACTCATCACAATTTTTCGACCTGATAATCACGATGACCTTGACGCGTCATCGCCCATCCAGGAGGAACTAAGTTTAAAAAATCTGGAGTGCCGCGTCACCACGGCGATGCTGCCTGACGCTTGGAGACAGCCTTGTGCCCCGGGACGGTGTCATGGCGGGGCCCAGACAGGCTGCCGCTCCAACCCGCACCGCCTGCCGCAGGGAGCCCTGCCCTGCCCGCCGGACACAGTGTATCTCCATTGCCGGCGACGAGTGTCAGGTGAGGTGACTCACCACACACAGCGCCGCGCCCGCCGCTGGTCCCTAAGGATAGCCGCCCCCACCAACACTTCCACATCCATCCTGGGGCGGCCTCGCACCCATGCACCAGGAAAGTTTTTAGCGGCAGGACGTGGCCGTGCCGGAGGGTTTGCCTCACAATGGTCATCCTGTCCAACAAAATCACGAAAAATTTATCTTTAGGCTTCTAATCTTAACAGGTCACAGTTTACTGGTGCTCGGGTTAATGTGTATGTTTTGTTTAGACAAAGGTGGCAACCCGCCGTGCGCACCGCGTCGTAATGGCACAACGGCCGCCGTCCAAGTAATCATCGCCACGCAAAAAGGCGGCAACCATTCCAGCTTTTAAGGGAGCTTTGATGCGGATCAGCGCGCTGCAGCCGTCAACGAAAAATCCAATAACCTTCGTGAGGCGTTTGTGATCCGCTTTTGTCACTTCCAACAAGGTGGTCGCGAAGGACGCTTCATCACACCACTAATTACCCTTTTTACTCTGTGACGTGTAGCACACACACACACACACACACACACACACACACACACACACACACACACACACACACACACACACACACACACACACACACACACACACACACACACACACACACACATATACACACACACACACACACACACACACACATACCCCACACACACACACCACACACACACACACACACACACACACACACACACACACACAACATACACACACACACACACACACACACACACATACACACACAACATACAACACACATACACAACACACACACACAACATACACACACCACACACTCACACATACAACACACACACACACACACACAACACACATACACACACACACACACACACACACACACACGACAACATACACACACACACACACACACACAACATACACACACACACATACACACACACACACACACACAACACACATACACACACACACACAACACTCACACACACACAACACACAACACACAAAACATACAACACACAACACACAACACACACAACACACACACACGCAACACACACAACACACATACACACACAACACACACACAGCATACACACAGTGGCGGTCCTAGGCATGGGCAATCGCCCAAGGCGGCATCGTCGAGGGGGCGGCATGGAGTGCCCGAAAAAATGACTAATATAAAATAATAACAATACTAATAATAATAATAATAATAATAATAATAAAAATAATAATAAAATAATGATAATATTAAATAATATTATATAATAGCTCTAGTAGTTAGTATATGTCAGAGATATATTCATGGTGGTGGACTGTGTATATAAAAATCCTTGTAACTAAAGGCGGCAAGTGGAGCGCATCGCCGATTTTATTGTAATCAAAACTTTGGTGCAGTGTGTTCGGCTTCCTGCAGTCGCTTGCATTATTTCATATATTTAGTCTAGTTTCTTAGTCTTAATTGACACCGTTTAGGGATGTGCGGCGGCAAAACAAATGGATAAGAAAAGGTATAAGACATCAGGAGCATAATTCAAACAGTACTAGCATGCATCATTGCTATTTGCAATGTGTGTAGCCTGCAATAAAACCATTACAACTTAACTAAAACATTATTGATTTGGTAGGTGACATCATTATGGTTTCATTTGCTTGTATTGACTCTCCTAGGCTCTCAACCCAGTAAGGGAGATTTCCAGTGTTGTAGGCTATCTTAAAAAACATCTAAATCTGGGCCGCACCCAGGATTTTTTTCAGGGGGGTGGGGCACAATTTTTTTTCGCCAGCAGTATAGTAAACCCACTAGATTTCTCGCTAGCCTCTGGATGGTAAATTTGCCCGCCATCAGCTGATTCCCTTTTCAGGCCAAATTTCTTATTTCAGGTACTGAATCAATTATTGTGGTTAGTGTTATATGCTTGTCCAAGGCATTAAGTGAATCATTAGTGCGACCAATTGAAGGTAGGTATTCACGGGCAGGTGACGCAGTCACATCGCTAGAACCGGTAATATTTTTTTTGGATTACATGAAGATCCGCCACCCCAATTCTACCACCTGAAGATCCGCCACCCCAGTCTTGCCAACCTTTTATCCACTTATTGACATATGACACAATACTCCATATTGACCAATACTCTCAGGACCTAACTGGGGGGAGGCCCCCCCTGACCCCACACTAGCTCACTAACATCTAATCTGGACATTGTTTAGGTAACCCTACCTAACTGGGTTATTAAACCACTTTCACCCACATGAAGATCAGTCACCCCAAGTGCAGTTGGGGTGGTGGATCTTTATGTGATCCGTATTTTTTTTAACCGACTGTTAGTATATTCTGATTTTTTACAATGATGTATATTTCGGGGGGGGGGGGGGGGGGGGCTTAAACAACAATTTTTTCTATTTTTTTTTTTTTTATGCTTGTATATAACTTAAACTTTCATTTGCATTATTTTCATATTTATGTTGTATATTTATGGTTCTATATATATTATTAATAATTATTGCATTATTTGAAATGCTACGGATAACATTTTTGGGTTTCTAGTATCTTGATAAAAAAATATTTTGTGTTGAATTTTGACTTCTTTTGTGTAACAACGGAAGCGAAGGGGACGCCGAAGTTAGGGTCTGCCCAGGTCACCACACAAGTCAGGACCGCCACTGGTAGCCGGTACCAGTCTGAATAAACTCTTCCTCACTGTGAAAGAGGAGGGAGTTGTTGAGATGACAGGTAATCCTATACGTGGTACTGCAACTCCATCTTCTCGCTGTATTTGGCGAAACTGCTCTCAAAACAAGTCTTGAATATTTTCTATAGCTGCCGCAAATATGATGATCTGTAAGGGAGAAAGAAGTCATTCACCATAAACAAGCTGGACACACTGGACTGACAACCACTGCTCTCTTCCCTTGATGCAGACACGCACGGTATATTTACTTGTGCAAAGAAAGGCTAATCGGTTGATCGATAGTCGTGTAGATATTGCTCAGATGACAACACAGTGTTGGTAAGGTTTTTTCTTATAATTCTTTTTTTCTTGGGGGAATTTTTTTTTTTAAACAATAATAAAAATAAAAATAAAATAAAATAAAATAAAATAAAATAAAAATAAAATAAAACTTTATTATAAGAGCCGCAACCCCCTATGAAGGTGTTGGTGCGGCCAGCAGGTTGGAACCTGATGAGGCTGGAGTTGAGGGGCGAGGGAAAGATGCTTGCAATAACACTCTACATAAGAGTCATTATTCTGTACTATGAAGGTGTTGGTGCGGCCAGCAGATTGGAACCAATGAGGTTGGAGTTGAGGGGTGAGGAAAAGACGCTACACAAGAGTCATTATTCCGTATTTACTCATGTGTATTGTTCCTTAACGACCACGAGGATGAACCTCCAGGCTACGATACCTAGGACGGCGTTTCTTACCTTAATACAGCGAGGGTCCGTGTTCTTGCACACTTGACTAAGTAATCATCAAAACGGAATGAACCAAGCTGAGCGTGAAATGTTTGCCTGGATGAAAAAATCTAACATTGTGAAGTACTCCGATGAACCTGCCGTGGAAATGGAGGAGGATTCAGATTCGGACGATGACGACGTGACGGTGACGGTGACGCTGCCTTCCAACGCGGCCGTCGCCAGCCTGGGATAGATGGTGCGCTGGAAGCACCTCTCTGTCCTCATCAATAACATCAACTTCGCCATCCCACGATTGCAGCTAATGGACATCTTCCAGAGCTTCGGACCCACGAGAGTGGCGCATATGCCTAGCCACCTGCCCCACCGCCGCGAGTCCCACCGTGGCTTTGCAGTGTTTACTTACGTGCAGGCACAGCACACCAACGAGGCGCTGCGTGACGCCTCCGCACGCCTGGCGGAGGCAGGTTACAATGATGTCCTGCTGCGCTGCGTGGGAAACTACGTGGGAAGCTATGAGAAGTACTGCGAAGACATCGACGTGGTAGCCGTGATGAGGGACCCTTGCCCACCGCCGGGGGCATCGCTTGCCACGGCCTTGATGAGGGACCCCTGCCCACCGCCGGGGGGATCGCCTGCCACGGCCGTGATGAGGGACCCCTGCCCACTGCCGGGGGCATCGGTTGCCACGGCCGTGATGAGGGACCCCTGCACACCGCCGGGGGCATCGCCTGCCACGGCCGTGATGAGGGACCCCTGCCCACCGCCGGGGGCATCGCCTGCCACGGGCGGCAAGGAACTCTGTCCCGCTATCAAGGTCAGCAGTAAGCCGAGCACAAAGGATGTGCATGGCTTGGAAGGGTCAGGGAAGAACTGGTGCAGCCCTCTGACATGGACAACTCCCTCACCTGTCCGGCTGCAAGACTCGCTGCCCATCGTTGAAGGCTCCTCAGCCGACACCTGCTGCGCTGACGCCGGAGTGTAGCGATGTCAGCTCATTCCACAAGTCGAGCGAGAGGAAGTCCCTCCACAAGTCAAGCGAGAGGAAGTCATTCCACAAGTCGAGCGAGAGGAAGTCCCTCTACTAGTCAAGCGAGAGGAAGTCATTCCACAAGTCGAGCGAGAGGAAGTCCCTCCACAAGTCAAGCGAGAGGAAGTCATTCCACAAGTCAAGCCGGCGAGGCTAGAAATGAGTGCGGAGACCAGACAACCATGTGGGAATATTAAAACCATCACGAATAAAACTATTGTGCATAAGAAAATGTCAGGTAAGCTCATCCTGTTGAGCGTGATGATGATGATGGTGATGGTGATGGGGCTCGCTGCCATCCTCTGGAGGGCTTGGCAGGACGCCCTGAGCGATGCCTTCAGGGTGTCCCAGGTGGTGCAGACGTGGAAGGACAAGGGCCTTCACACCACCACGGCTTGGCATGTGCGGGAGCTCCTGGCTGCCTTGTGGTGGCTGGGACCTCTGCGCCCCGCCCTACCTCGGGACCCAGTGTAGGCCTGCGCGGCCCCGGTGGGTGTGCCGTGGTGGAACCACCTGGCCGAGACGAGGCGGTTCCTCGGCTGCCTCGAGGTGGCGGTGGTTCAAGCCGAACACGAACACGCTGTGTTCACAGCAACACTCACGCGCGTTTGTGTGTGTCTACTGGGGTGTTTTGTGCTTTTGTTTGTCCGGTGTTTAGTTTCTCGCTTTTCTTGGCGAAATGTGATCCCAGAGGAGAAGGGTGATAAGACGCAAAAGGACTCCGCACAAGAGGATGAGGTGCCTCTGGAAAGGAAAGGGGCGTGTATAAATCGTAAAAATTTGAAGAAGAAAAATGCCCCAGCTAAAGTTCAGAGAAAGACAACCGTGGCTTGCAGGGCAGCGAGAGAAGGCGGCAGCCAGAGCCTTGAGGCGATGACTTCCTGTCTCCTGGGAGCTAAAGGACTCACTTGCCCCCGCCAAGCGTGCCAGGATCAGCCCTAGCGAAGGGCAGGACCCACCTATACGCCTCAAGCGACGGGGGACGCAGGTGTCATTGCGCTTAAAGAGGGCAGTGTCAGCACACAGGTCAATGCCATGGAAAAGAAGCGCCCTGTTTGGAGCTTGAAGCGAGATAAGCCACGCGAGGCGCTCAAGGGCAAGACTTGCTCCCGTCTGCGGCGGGATTCGACAATTCCTTATATTAGCGAGGCAGGGCAAGGGTGGTGGCGCGTGGGTATGTCTCCGTCAAGGAGCGGCGCCCTAGAACCTACGCCACGCGGCTAAGGGCGCGATGGGCATCACAGTGTGAGCCAGGATGGCCGGTGGGTTGGTAGCGGGGGCGGCAGCGGCTGTGTTGCGACAGCCGTGTCCTATCCACATCTGAACATTAAACGTGCCATATGACCTCTGATGTCTGGCACATTCACCTTTTTAGGCATTAAATCAATTAATTAAAGCGAAAGAATACACTAAAGGAGAAGAGAAAAGAAGAGTAAGAGAATAGAGATGAGGAGACAAACACGGTCAAGTGAAATGAGAAGCCACGGTCAAGCGAGGTGAGAAGATGTCCAAAACAAAACCAGGAAACGCGGGACGCAGTGACATCAGGTACGATACAGGAAGTTAAAACATGGATTGAGGAACATGATTAATACCTCGGCTGATGCTGATAGCGGGGCAAGCCAGGCAAATTCCTATTCCCTGAAAATGACATAAACAAACTTACGGTCAGGAAAATGTCTGGTCATAATGTCTATTTTGGCGTACATTTAGAACATTTCTTTTCGCCGAAATGACGTACCAGTGCGCCCAGATGTAATGCAACCATTTCCTCTCAGTTGCATAATTGATTCCATTAATTTCCTTTCTACATTACTACATATTATGTATTCAGTTTTATAATAAATGTTTTCTTTCTTATATCGATTTTTTTTCCCATTTCCCTTTTTTCCCATTAAACCCATTTTTTTGTCATATTCTATTTCCATTCGGTTTTTCTATTGCATGTAATGACTTCTAGCAATTTGATTTGTTATATAACTTATAATATTCACAAGAATTTATATACTATAGCATAAGGCAGCATTGCAAGCTAGAAAGGACTAAACAAAATTGAACTCAAATGCCTAGCTAGGTACTATAAACCGCATGTTACCTGATATTTGGTATAGAAAATTTATCAATATACTGAAATCTACATATAATAACAGGGAAAGTAAATAAGAGTTCATTTAATTTGCGGCCGGGGTTTCAATTACAGTGGTCCTATAGGTATTTGGGTCACGTAATCAGTTATAGTCTGTAACTTAGATTTAATGGGCTAAACTATAATTTTGCGATATTTCAGCTCATTTGCACTTGTTTATGCCTATAGCACGTGTAGGCAGTGACCTCCAGGGCTCGGATGGTAGGCCCTGGAGGTTCACTTGAGGGCTGTGATGGTTGGCCCTCCCCCTTTGGTGGCGCAGGCAGGATTTTTATAGTGACGCCTGTGATTAGAGGCTCAAGCCGCCCCCCTGTGTCCTCCAATGCACTCGCAATCGAAGGTAGAGTTAATGGGCAGCATGTGCGTGTACTTAGGCCACTCAACGGTGCAAAAAGATTTTAAGTGGATTTTGGTTGTCATCGGGGATCGAACTCGGGTCACCAAAAACCCCTCTCGGAGACGCTAACCACTCTGCTACCGCCTTCCCTAAAGTATACATAAAAAAAACTAGTTAGCTAAAGTTATAAAGTGTTTTACTTCAGCAACTTGGGAAAAGTTTGATACTTTTTTCCTTCCATTATTTTGCTTCCTAAAAGGAGGATGCAATAGTCTATCTATAAAAATTTCCCTTAACTCGCAGATTAAAAGTTTAGCCCTGTATAGGCATTAAACATTATTACGTTCGACAAGGTCGTTGCGACATGTCTAAAGTGGAGTCTCAGCGGTTCTCAAAGGTGTGGAAGCGGTGTCGCCGCAGTTTCATTTTGTGACAGTGGTGTCGCCGCAGTTTCATTTAGTGGCAGCGGTGTCGCCGCAGTTTCCTTTTGTGGCAGCGGTGTTGCCATAGTTTCATTTTGTGGCAGCGGTGTCGCCGCAGTTTCATTTTGTGGTAGCGGTGCCACCGCAGTTTCATTTTGTGGCAGCGGTGTCGCCGCAGTTTCATTTTGTGGCAGCGGTGTCGCCGCAGTTTCATTTTGTGGCATCGGTGTCGCCGCAGTTTCATTTTGTGGCAGCGGTGTCGCCGCAGTTTCATTTTGTGGCAGCGGTGTCGCCGCAGTTTCATTTTGTGGCAGCGGTGTCGCCGCAGCTTCATTTTGTGGCAGCGGTGTCGCTGCAGTTTCATTTTCTGGCAGCGGTGTCGCCGCAGTTTCATTTTGTGGCAGCGGTGTCGCCGCAGTTTCATTTTGTGGCAGCGGTGTACCCGCAGTCTCATTTTGTGGCAGCGGTGTCGCTGCAGTTACATTTTGTGGCAGCGGTGTCGCCGCAGTTTCATTTTGTGGCAGCGGTGTCGCTGCAGTTACATTTTGTGGTAGCGGTGTCGCTGCAGTTTCATTTTGTGGCAGCAGTGTCGCTGAAGTTTCATTTTGTGGCAGCGGTGTCGCTGCAGTTTCATTTTGTGGCAGCGGTGTCGCCGCAGTTTCATTTTGTGGCAGCGGTGTCGCCACAGTTTCATTTTGTGGCAGCGGTGTCGCCGCAGCTTCATTTTGTGGCAGCGGTGTCGCCGCGGCTTCATTTTGTGGCAGTGGTGTCGCCGCAGTTTCATTTTGTGGCAGCGGTGTCGCTGCAGTTTCATGTTGTGGCAGCGGTGTCGCCGCAGTTTAATTTTGTGGCAACGGTGTCGCCGCAGTTTCATTTTGTGGCAGCGGTGTCGCCGCAGTTTCATTTTGTGGCAGCGGTGTCGCCGCAGTTTCATTTTGTGGCAGCGGTTCCGTCGCAGTTACATTTTGTGGCAGCGGTGTCGCCGCAGTTTCATTTTGTGGCAGTGGTGTCGCTGCAGTTACATTTTGTGGCAGCGGTGTCGCTGCAGCTTCATTTTGTGGCAGCGGTGTCGCTACAGTTTCATTTTGTGGCAGTGGTGTCGCGCAGCTACATTTTGTGGCAGCGGTGTCGCTGCAGTTTCATTTTGTGGCAGTGGTGTCGGTGCAGTTTAATTTTGTGGCAGCGGTGTCGCCGCAGTTTAATTTTGTGGCAGCGGTGTCGCTGCAGTTACATTTTGTTGCAGCGGTGTCGCTGCAGTTTCATTTTGTGGCAGCGGTGTCGCCGCAGTTTCATTTTGTGGTAGCGGTGTCGCTGCAGTTTAATTTTGTGGCAGCGGTGTCGCCGCAGTTTCTTTTTGTGGCAGCGGTGTAGCCGCAGTCTCATTTTGTGGCAGCGGTGTCGCTGCAGTTACATTTTGTGGCAGCGGTGTCGCCGCAGTTTCATTTTGTGCAAGCGGTGTCGTGCAGTTACATTTTGTGGCAGCGGTGTCGCTGCAGTTTCATTTTGTGGCAGCGGTGTCGCTGAAGTTTCATTTTGTGGCAGCGGTGTCGCCGCAGTTACATTTTGTGGCAGAGGTGTCGCCGCAGTTTCATTTTGTGGCAGCAGTGTCGCTGCAGTTTCATTTTGTGGCAGCGGTGTCGCTGCAATGTCATTTTGTGGCAGCGGTGTCGCCGCAGTTTCATTTTGTGGCATCGGTGTCGCTGCAGTTTCATTTTGTGGCAGCGGTGTCGCCGCAGTTTCATTTTGTGCAGCGGTGTCGCCGCAGTTTAATTTTGTGGCAGCGGTTGTGGCTGCAGTTACATTTTGTGGCAGCGGTATCGCCGCAGTTTCATTTTGTGGCTGCGGTGTCGCTGCAGTTTCATTTTGTGGCAGCGGTGTCGCCGCAGTTTCATTTTGTGGCAGCGGTGTCGCTGCAGTTTCATTTTGTGACAGCGGTGTCGCCGCAGTTTCATTTTGTGGCAGCGGTGTCGCCGCAGTTTCATTTTGTGGCAGCGGTGTTGCCGCAGCTTCATTTTGTGGCAGTGGTGTCGCCGGAGTTTCATTTTGTGGCAGCGGTGTCGCCGCAGTTTCATTTTGTGGCAGTGTTGTCGCCGCAGTTTAATTTTGTGGCAACGGTGTCGCCGCAGTTTCATTTCGTGGCAGCGGTGTCCCCGCAGTTTCATTTTGTGGCAGCGGTTGTCGCCGCAGTTTCATTTTGTGGCAGCGGTTTCGCCGCAGTTCATCTTGTGGCAGCGGTGTCGCCGCAGTTTCATTTTGTGGCAATGGTGTCGCTGCAGTTACATTTTGTGGCAGCGGTGTCGCTGCAGCTTCATTTTGTGGCAGCGGTGTCGCTACAGTTTCATTTTGTGGCAGTGGTGTCGCTGCAGCTACATTTTGTGGTAGCGGTGTCGCTGCAGTTTCATTTTGTGGCAGTGGTGTCGCTGCAGTTTCATTTTGTGGCAGCGGTGTCGCCGCATTTTAATTTTGTGGCAGCGGTGTCGCTGCAGTTACATTTTGTGGCAGCGGTGTCGCTGCAGTCTCATTTTGTGGCAGCGGTGTCGCCGCAG
>JACEEZ010007526.1:27500-29291 GCA_016584305.1 Chionoecetes opilio
TGTTTATTGTTTCGTTTTTTGTCCCATATTACAGTTCCGGAGTTTTCCTCAACCTAAAGAGGCGATAGGTAGTCAGTGTGTCCTGACCTTCTTACCCTACTAGTGGTATTACCTGTGTGTGTGTGAATTTAGCAGCCATCTTTTTCACTATTTATTTGTGAGTATTGCAGTGTTGGATTGTGTATACCCATCTTTTGTTTTCGCGTGTTTTTGTGTTTCCGTGTTTGTGTTTCCGTGTTTGTGTTTCCGTGTTTGTGTTTCCGTGTTTGTGTTTCCGTGTTTGTGTTTCCGTGTTTGTTTCAGTGTTTGTGTTTGTTTGTTTCCGTGTTTGTGTTTGTTTGTTTCCGTGTTTGTGTTTGTTTGTTTCCGTGTTGGTGTTTGTTTGTTTCCGTGTTGGTGTTTGTTTGTTTCCGTGTTGGTGTTTGTTTCCGTGTTGGTGTATCAGTGTGTGTTTCTGTTTTACATATTTAAGTTTAGTTTCTTTGGGGAGGGTTCTGGTTTACACTTGTTTAAGATTAGGTTTTTTTTTTGTGTTTCTGTGTCGACTCTCGTTGTGAGATATTCTATGTTTTTGAAGACCTCTTAAGGTCGTCTAGTGTTTTGTTTCTTTTGTTAACCGTTGCTTGCTTCCTTTACTTTTTTTGTTTATCATATTAGATAAATGTCATAGTAACTTTATTAACTTTCTTTGTCCCGTATGTCTATTTTCTTTATTCATTTTTTTGGTTACGCGGCTCGGACCTGTAATTTTCACTCTGCCGTCGTAACAATATCCAATTAAGAACACCGCTAATTAGCGTTAATTACCACTTTAATCAAAATTATGAGAGGAAAATGCTCTGGTTTGAAGGGCCACAGATGCCAGATGCGTTGGTGCGCGACGTGGACGAAGAGAGCGACGATGGGACAGAAGATCTTGCCCAATCGTCTGACGACGAGATGATGTCCCCTGACGATTAAACGTTATTTTCATGCTCACTGCTCTTCTGAACTTGCTAACTGCATGCCTCCTCCACTCCCGCGGCCTCGCTGCACAAGACTTTCTACTCATTCTCATCCCTATTCTGTCCATCTTCCTAATGCAAGAGTTAATCAGTATCTTTACTCTTTCATCCCTTTCACTGGTAAACTCTGGAACTCTCTTCCTGTTTCTATTTTTCCACTTTCCTATGACTTATATCTTTTCAAAAGAAGAGTAACAAGACACCTCCCGAACTAAATTGGCTCACCCCTCTGTTTTTATTTTATTCTCTTACTGTCTTCTTTATAGGGACTGGCAACTAAGCGGGCTTTGTGTTACCCATTTTTGTTGTGCCCTTGTCCAGTTCCTTGTGATGTAAAACAAAAGAAAAACAAAAGAAAAAAAACCATTTAGTCTTTATTTTCCTCTTATAATTTTGTTTAAAGCGGTAATCATCGCTAATTACCGGTGTTCTTAATTGGATATGCACCATATATTTTATTCTTAATATGATGATATATGATCAGTGCATGATTATCTATCGATTCATGTATGAATTGAGCTTCCACTACAAATTATGATTAAACTCTTATCAGGGCCCCACGTGACCTTTGACCGGTTCTTAAGTACGGAACGCACCATAAAAAATGCTCTTAAGCCCTTGATTAAGCTTGCTGGTACATCATACTACAATTAGGCACTTGTTTTAATTTTCCCCTCATAATTTTGATTAAAGCGGTAATTAGCGCTAATTAGCGGTGTTCTTATTTAGAAAATGCAAAACATAGATTTTGTTCTTAAGTTCTTTATTGATATATGAACAAGATCGT